>JAIUND010000345.1:0-79605 GCA_034699125.1 Gisinianus flammeolus
ACAACCGCTTACTGTGCAGCCCTAAAATATTATCATTATTAAGTGTTACATTTACCCTTGGACATGCATTTACGTTTCCTTGATATTGATATTTCCAATATTTAACACTTTGTAGTAAGTGTGGGAAATGAAGCCTGTCGGCCCAACCCGCAACTGTTTTGCACAGGATTTTATCACTGCTTACTTACGTACTTACATATACGTACCGTATTATCCCGTTATTTCGGATGAGGTTTCACCGAGGACTAATCCCTCCCTAAATATTAAATACGCACAGTTTTACGTTGTTTTTGTTCTCGTGATAAATTTTGAAACCTGGATTCTTTTTGATTGGTTACGACTCACAAATTCTCATCTACTCATTTTATTAGGAAAACTATTCAACACAAAAACAGTTACCTACTTTCTGGTTTGTCAAACGCAGAGAAGTAATTGCGGCGTTTCGTGTTCAACGAGTTTGGTTTGGAGTGTGAGAAGGAAATACCGTAAAATTCTGCGGAGTTGATATTTAGGGAGAGATTCGTCATCAGTGTCAACCTCATCCGAAATGAAGGGATAATGCGGTATGATGGTGAGTAACTCCATGATGTTTTTTAAAGAAAAAACACAAGTTTGTTTGATTTGTATGAAATTCGCTGCACAGTCACCTTTAGATCAAGCAATGAGCAATTGCTTATTTAATTTGTTTTTATTTTATATTTGACCCAGGAGCCGCGTATAGGGTCACTACAACCTTCGTCGAGTGGGAAAAGTGTAGAACAATGTTCTTATTATGAATAAGTTATTCATGTATACGAGTTTCATTTTTTCTATTGTTCCGTCCCCCGGATGCACTATTTTACTTTTTTCATTTTCGATTTTGTTTGACCGCTAAATATTTTTTTCACTTTGCTCCGCAAAAGAGAGGTCACTGAAAACAAAGGAGTTTTTTTGAGCAAAGTAAGGGAAATCTGTAGAGGAATGGAGTACGAACACCTAAAGAAGAATCAGGAACAACAAAAATTGAAACTCGTGAACACATACTGTCTATTCGGATAAAATGATTATTGCATTTTTTTGGGAGTTGGCGCAGCGACGATGTGATGTCCTTGGAATTTGGAAGCGAAAAAAAGCTTTGAACTTGGTTTCGCTTCCAAATTCCAAGGACATCACATCGTCGCTGCGCCAACTCCCCAAAAAAATGCAATAATCATTTTTATCCGAATGGACAGTATATACTTAAATAAGAAAACTGTTCTACACGTTTCCTACTCCTTGATGAAGGTTTCTATATACACGGCCCCTGGGTCAAATTGGTTTTATCATTATACTTGATTTAAGGAAGTTGTGCAGCGAATTTCATGCAAATCAAAAATACTTGTTTTTTTTAATTAAATAAGCGCATGGAATTACTTGGGTAGATTTAATAGATAACCACGTGCATGAAACGAAAACCAATGATGGTGTGAAACGCGGGAAGAAACCGTTCTCTCAATTCTCATCTCTCCAAGACCATCACAACAACTTGAACAACTGCTTACACTTACTTGTGATTTTCCAGTAAATTTATAAATTTTATTATAATTCCCAAATGAGAACCGTCAAAGTGTACAAATATACGATACACTCGCATATTCGTGTGTGCCAATCATAATTGTGCAATTTGACAGTTGTCCATTGTGATTACAATTAGATTTATAAATTTTACTGAAACTCACGATCAGATTTTCTTTCACTATATTGTAAGTATATTATATTCAGCAACAGCATCATTCATGGATCGCCCAGAACAAATGTCATGGTAGGTTTTTATTGTATTATTACTACAATATCATACTGGACTCTATAAAGAAATATACCTACCAAATTATATTATAAACACAATTTAATTTATATTTTGTATAGTTTGAATGACCGGAAATTTTCCTCATTGACACAGAAAAGAAAAAAATTAGTTGACAAATATATCGTGGAAGTCCTTTCCAAATCACATGAATACGATTATGGTGAATTTGGTTCGAATTTATGGTCCGCATTACTTTTGGAGTATTTCCGACAGGATAAAGACCATCAAGTCAGTATTGAGAGTATTATCCATTGGTCTCGGCAAACATCTTGGGGACGACGAGTAAGCTTTTAATTATATCATCAAAATTATGATACGTAGAAAAAATCCAAACACGAATTATATGATTTCGTCCCTATATATATACCCAACAGATGAGAAAAGCATATGAAACAGGGATCCAAAGTATAAAAGACGGCGGGGACCCGATAAGAGAATTTGAAGTAGCAAAACGTAGGTATAACAACGAAAGATTTATGAACAAGGGCAAGAATTATATTATATTATCATTACTGACAGTATCTATGTATAAGTTACTGACAGTATCTATGTATAAGTTACTGACAGTATCTATGTATAAGTTACTGACAGTATCTATGTATAAGTTACTGTCTTTGTTCTATCACAAAATGTCTTTTGTATATAGGCGAAGCATTCCGTAAACGATCACCATGTACATCTCCAGATGAAAATCGTTTCATGTCCAAGGCTCGAGGACGTCGCCGGAAATCACAAGCCACATTTAGTGATCCGGATCCCATCGCTGTTAATGGTAATTTTGAATTATTTTTACAAATTGTATAGGAGTCCGATAATAGGACCCCAATTCAATGCTATTCGTTATTCCTATAACCATATGCCATATACTATTCTAATAATATAGTATTTGTATTTACTCTCCAGGAATGATGAATGACCATGACTACTGTAAGAACCCGTGGCTAGAATCCTTTGGAGAAATTGTAGTAGAATTGCCAACACATGAATCACAGAATGCCTATATCGAGAGTACAGAGCGCATCATTGACATGGGAGCAATCGGATGTGAAGTAGAATTATAGGGGGAAAAAAGTCAGAATAATTCATCTATGTATCTCCGTTACTTTATGAATAAGTCATCAACACTATATACAGTGTGTTTCATCTAGAAGGACTGATGGGAACGTTGAAAGTTTGGAAACATTTCCAATGTACATACCAAATTCCTTTCAGAAGTGAAGGTCGAGATTAGAGGCGAGAAATATTCAAATGAGCAAAACGAATGAAAATATGCAAATGAGGAAACGAAAGAGAGCCCTTCAGCATTTTTCTTCGAGTTTCATGGGCGGAGCTTGGCTCCAAAGCTCATAAAAAAAAAAATCTTTTTTTAGATTTCAACGAGAAAAAAAAATTAAATGCAGTTTTCAAGCTAAAATGAATATTTTCTTGATTAAATATTTGATAATTAGGATTTTGTTTGCTGTAAGAAATATTGAAGACTTTAATTAACAAAAATATTTAAAAAATGACAAACCCAAAGACGAAAATGAAAGACTTTGGCTGTTTTTTTCCAAATAATCCTAATTAGTGTGAGTTATTAATCTGCGAGCAGGAGCCGAAATTACCCTTTTCCGATTTTCCACCGAACCAGTTTCTTCGAATTTTTTCACTATCCTCAATACACAATATTTCTGATTGATTAGGCGCTGACGATGAAAACTTAAGGGCCCAACTGTATCAACTCAACACGATTTTTGTGGCCGTTCAGTAAAAAGTTGTTGACAACGTCATTTTCAAAATGGGAATGAGACATTTTCGAAACTTGCAAGAAAATGTTAGACTTTTTAACTTTTTTTCTCGTTGATTTTTTTTATGACTTTGGAACCAAGCTCCGCCCATGAAAGTCGAAGAAAAATGCTGAAGGGCTCTCTTTCGTTTCCTCATTTGCATATTTTCATTCGCTTTGCTCATTTGAATATTTCTCGCCTCTAATCTCGACCTTCACTTCTGAAAGGAATTTGGGAAACATTGGAAATGTTTCCAACTTTCAATGTTCCCAGTCAAGCGTTCTAGATGAAACACACTGTAGAGTATTAACATTGCATTATAATTGCCAAATATTTACTACAAATATATCCATCAAAAAAAGTTTTGAAGTGACTAGCGATAAGGCTCTCTCTCTCTCTGTATTTAATTAAATGTCTTGCAACTTGGAAGTTGCAAGTAAGTCTAGTCAAGGTTGAGTATTTAAAGAATTTCTTGCAATCGAGAGAGACTTGCGAGCGTGGTTATATTCAAAATATTCAAATCTCCGAGTCTTGTAAAAAGTCCTGTTCCTTTTATTAATTATTTTTTCTCTTCAGTGAATACATTTATTCTCGCTGTATTTAATTATTTAGTTGAAAGTGTTGCGCAATTATTACCTACATAGTTATTATTTTGATTTTATATACAAACTCTGTAATTGACAACGAATAAGAGTAGGTGCACTTGTCCATCTCACATTTAACGTTTGACCTATACTCCTTATACCATAGCACGAGAATGTTTTTACAATTTCCTCTTGTAGTATTCGACAATTATTTTTATTATCATAATGCCTCCAAAAAGTCGTAATAGTACGCACACATTTCTACACTAGCAAATTGTAATCGTAGTAAGTATAGTAATATTGTTTTGCAGAAGTAGTTGCGGAAGTAGTGGAAAGTTGACACCAAAAGTTAAAAGTGCAAATTTAAATCCAAATATATTCAAATGCATTTTTTGTTGATATTTTTACATTTTATTATATAACTATAATCATACCTACTATATTTCTGTACACACATGCACACTCGTGTTGTTGTTTTGTGACAATTTAAAAAAAGTAACATGTCTGCAATTTGTACAACTTGATGCATTCCGGAGATCAAATTTTACATTTGTTTGGAACTTATTCTTGAAATAGAGGTACGTACATTATATTATTATTTACATTCATTACATAGTTTTACAATTATGCTGTTAACATTTCTTGTTAGTTGGAATTCATGTCAATTAGGGGGTGGATTTCCGTTTTATAGCAGCAATGATGAATGAGAAAAAAACGAGACAGTGTATTATTTAATGTCGTCTTAATGAGAGCATTTAATTCAAATCTTCGTCATGCTTGTGATGCTAATGATTCAAATGTCAACCATTTAGGCTTTTGCCAAACTTCTCATTGTAAAATTGCCAAATACAAATACAAATATGGGTGTAGTGTATAGTATATTCTTGTGGTGGAGTTTCAATTATCTCAATGCATGAAAATGATCTGTATAAAGCATGTTAATCAATGAGCTTGATATTATTACTTGCCTGCGACATATAGACAAAAAGGACATGGGGAACTGAAATGGTTGTTTTAACTGGAGACGAATTCTGTAAAACGGTTAATGATAAAGTAATTCATGATAATCCAGGATCGACATCTTACTTACATATTTGACATCAATTTTCGAGTAGAAAGCAGACAGAAAATGAGAGACATGTTCATTTCGTTCGTTTACTTGCATTTTAAGCGTAATCTATACATACTTTGTACTTTCCTTATTATAAATTTATGTACAGTATCTGTGTCATGAGTCAGTCATTGACTTGCATCTATAATACACATTTCATATTATATATCTCAAATATGATATTTCAAATATCCATTCCATAGGGCTTGTTTATTCATAATGAGTAACGACAACGAGTATATCTATATTACAAGTTGATATATTCTGTTGTAACAACAGGAGGTCTGTCATACGGAATCTAAAATCATTTCTTGAACCCCATCGTATTATTATTAAATACTTCTAATGCAGATGCACATATTTCCACTCTCGTGTAAATTAATCTAAAATTCTGTTTACTCAGCCACGTCAATTTCAAGAACATCTTGGCTATAATGTAAATTTACATCTTACATATACCATTTCATTATTATAATATTCTTTTCTTTATCTAATGAAAATTATACATTATACTATAGTTCCAGAAGTGTGTTATGGTTATGACTAAGACTAATACATGTTGTTGTAAACTGATAATATATCTTTAAAGTGTTCCATAGTTTCTCCTGCCTTGTTGCTCGCATCATAATCATTAAAACTTGTTCAAAATTCATATGCTATAGGCAAATGGCAATATTTGGAGCCTAAAGAGTTATCCCAAATCCCAATCTTTAACGAGATTTACGTTTAGTCAACTCTATAAAACATTTAATCTACATTTTATACAAAGTTAATGGTTGGTGACTTGGTGACATTTGTTTTGCCTTGTTGCAACAAACTTTTTACTTTATGATCCGTGAAAAATGATCAGGAAAACGTTTTTTTAAATCTTGAAAGTAATGATTTATGAATGGTAATTTCTTTGTGGATATGCTATACTACTTAGTTTTTAAAAGGAAGAAATAAATAAACAGAAGTAGAAGAACTATAGAAGAAGAATTAAAAGAAGTAGACTAATATTGGTCATTTGTAATTCGAGGAAACTACCTATAATTCATAGATTTTTAATGACATTAGATTAAAGTAGTGTACTGATTAAGAAGCAATCAAATGCAAACAAATGAAACTTTGAAACTTTCTTAAACGCATTAGCTCAAACAAAACATTTCGAATTACCCAAGTACTTTGAAAAATATAGGAATTGGCGTGTTCTGATGATCACATAATTATGATTTGAATTTTATTTCAGATGCAAGAATTACATTTCAATATGTATTAAATTTATTTTCAAAGCATGGAAAGTTTCAAGTCATTAAGAATGCCAAAAGGGTTGGAACTATATATATAGAGGAGATAATTGTACGTACACATATATCTGTAGTTATGCGATGGGACTCGTATTATTATTGACTAGGTATTTCATTACCGATTATATTAAACATGATAATAGATTGTAGATTTAACAAAGAGCTTTGAACTTTAAACAACAAGAGTCTAGTCGTTTTTCTTCAATTACAAGTTGTAACTCATGCGTAACTAACACCTTGCAACCTTTTTTTTGCAAAATTTCGCCAGGAAAATTTCCATGAGATAAAATTGATAGACCTTACATCCGTAAGGTCTTTAACTTTTGGGGATTTGAAATATTCTGGTGGAAAAGTGTACAAGAACAAAATAATTTAATGTGATGAATGGAGGGATTTATCATTGATCATATGCTCGTAAGAATAAAATATGATTGTAGTGTTTCTAGTTTCTACACGTTCTGATGATGACAACAGGAAAATGCGGTATTTGTATGAAATATATATATGCATGGAGAAAAGTTGATTTCTCTATTGACCACGCTGCCAGTCAGAGTTTATTTGAACAGGTGTTGATTGTTGATCAGAATTTACCGATAAAAACCGTCCGATTTTGAGAAACTCTTGCCATTATTCCGTAATGAGTACGAATACAATTCCGAAATTTATAATTAATGGAATTCGAGACGAATTTACAAGCTTCCAATAGTAACTACTGGACTGCGTTTACAATATAACTTTTTCTGAATGGATCGTTGTCATTCGTTGTATGTATTTAATTTGATTTAATTTTCTTTTGCCTTTGGACATGAAATTTTGGGGTAAAAACTGTGTAATTGGGAAATTGCAACGTCGCACATTATATGTAGATATGCAGGCGAGCAAGTAAATAATAACTAATAACTACTAACAAATAATAACATGTTATGACTAGTTTGTGTCGTCTAAAGCATACTCTGCTGTGCGTATATTTATATTATTTATATGTACATGTAAATCTTATCAATGCATTTCTATAACATGTTTGAAAGTTGAAAGTAAAATATTAATCTGAAAATTCCTGAAAATGTTTGACGTAAATCAATTACATGGTTTATGACTGTGATCATGATAGTACTCAAACTCCAATTAAATATGTGTAATAATTTTATTAAATGTTGTCAACCTTTGACATATTATATGGCTACTGGCGCTGGCACTATAAAAAACTACAGTGAATTGAAAGCTTGTCATTTCAAATTTTGGTCGACCAAAGCACTATTATCAATCTATACAAAACGTAGAACAATTTTGATATCAGAGGCAAGTGACAGTAGCTCAACTACATAATATTTCATGTGTTTAAACATGTGTTATACATACTTAATATATCTATATCGTATGCATCATTATTTGAATATTGTCTGGTTCTCTGTTTGTATTTCCCATGATCCAGAATGTCAATTGGGCTACACACAAGTGTACCATATGATTTGTCATCAATATATGGGAATACAATCATATGAAATCTCTTGTTTATTCATTCAAGTCTCTCGTTCTATCACTGTGCACTTAAAATTGGTAACTTTTAAATGTTAAAGCGTATAAATACTAAATTAAAGTTTTCCTAAATAAAGATGGATACCTACACCGAATCTTTAATTGTACGTCCATACATTGAAAGTAAAGTTCCTAGATTTGAAGCTCTCCAGTTTTTTTTCATGCTCAATCTTAATTTTATCAGCACAATTTCTGGGTCTGTTTATAGAATATGTAAGTTTGTTAGTTTTGAAGTGAGTGGAGGACACATTTATCTACTGAAATTAATAGTTGGAGTTTTTGGTCGTTTAATTTTACTGTTCTCAACTCTGTACCTTTAACTTTTAAGAGGGAGAGAGGGAGAGGATTATATTCATACTAATATGTATGACCATACACATTATATGTGTAACTGCATGTTATTTAATCTTATCCTTTAATTTCCTCATGTGTAATTTTTTGATGACTTGAACTCCATGCTGACTACGACAATTTCAGTTGGACATTAAAGTCAGCTGACGAAGGACTTGAAGTCGTCATTTAAAAATATTCAACGCATGTTCGTTTCGGAAAAAGTTTATTATCTGACATCTGTAATTACTCCACAACTGATAGAATCAGTGTTGTTGGTTTTGTCGTTGTGTAGAGTTGTAAGTGAATCGGAAGATTATACGGTAGCTATTCAGCTATACTCTCCCTCAACACGAGGACACAATGTGCAGTTGAAGCTGCTAACAGCGAAAGTGTCAAGTAAATATTATATTGATATTTGGGATAATAAATAAATAAAATATATTTTGTACAGTGATTGGAAAATGAGATTGATGAATTTGAATATCCATTTGACGAGTGCTGCTGGTGCAGTGTTCTGCTACGAATATTTTTCAAAGCTGAGAGGCCGACTAGGAAAATCACAAGTATATTAAAATTAGAATTGGGAATACAAAAATGCCAAGTTGAGTAACATAAGTTTCATTCAATTTACAATATATATATTATATATATGTGAGTGTGTAATATATAATGATTGAGCTACTGTATAATGAGAACGTCTTTATTATTATTATGATATGGAGGTGGTATTAAAAGCAGTGATGTATAATATCGTATTATATCGAGTCTAAGTCAGACGTCAGTATGATTATTACTATGTACAAACATAAAGTGCTATGTATATGATACATATATATACAATGATGATGAATGTATAACAAGAAATATGACTATCTATCTAATATATGTCGTGTTGCATTCAAAATGTTTGACAGTTCAAAGTTTCCAATGTTTTTCAACTTACAATGCGTAATATGAGTGTAGTATTATATTACAATGCATCCATACTAAGTACGTATGCATGTTGTGCGTATTAGAAAATGAGACGACGACGATGATGAAGATGAAACAACTAAAAATAATGTATGCCTGTATGCTTTTAAGCAGCAGACTTCATGGCTCATATGACTTGCTAGCAGATATTGTGTTGAAATGATGCTATTGAAATATTATTAAAATTAAAATACTAGATCATGTTTTCAGAAAGAAAGAAAGGAAAAATCCCCAGCTAAGAAAAAAAACAGCATGAAGAGAAATATCCATTCTAACTATAGTGTGAACAGATTGCAATGCTTACAATACAGATATTTTGATTATAATATCCAGGGGATATCTGTCTGATCTATATATAGATATATACATGTAATTTATCATAATCCATACAATTTGCATATTCTATAAGTACTTTCGTAAACTGAATTTTTTTTCTTATAAAAGGGACATACCTAGTTTTGTCTGTACTAAAAATATACTATATTTAGTGAATTTACACTTTTTGTACACATTCATCTGTATGCCCATGTTGTCTTTCGTTCCCCAGGTACATGCTTTTCTAATCAGTGACAAGATTTCTTTTTTTGTTGTGAAATACGATATATACGATTTGCTTTCCTAATACTTGTAACAAATTTTCCTTTTATTTCAATCAGAGCTTTAAAACTAAAAAACAGTATAATTATATTTAATATTTACCATATAAAGTGACAAAATTAACTCTTGACATGGATTTTGATCTTGATTAAACATCGATTAACTCAAAAACCTATAGTAAACAGTCAACAGGCATTTTTAAAAACAGTTAAAATGCCAAGAAAAATACAAAATACGTTTCATATATTGCGTTTACATACAAATAAACAAAATCTAACCATCATGAACCAGGTGAATGAATAATGCGTGTTTTTCCACTAGGTGTTTTTTTTTTACATATTCTCATTTTAAATTGTTGTTTTTCGATAGACACTTAGAGAGATCATGCAACACTCTAGAACTGCGTTTAATTTTCCATATCGTACTTAAATTTTGCCTTTGTTGCAAAATTGTCTGTGAAAACAATGAAATTTGTTTTGTGGAAATTCGAGTTTTGTATTTGCTGTTCTGTTTTTTTTTTTTGACATGGGAGATCGGTTTTAATTTCCAATCATCCCATAGCATCAATAATAAGTTTTATTCATAAATATCGTGTGACTGGAAAGCCGAAAGGTAACAAACGAACAAGTAAGTAAGTAACTTTGTAAGAAATTTTTAGTCATCATTACTTTACCTAATTTTTGAAGTAAGGGTACAGATTAATCATATTTGAATGCATGTATACATACATTCTTTCTTTCCTTTCATTTGCTAATCACAAGTAGGAAAATTTTCCATTGTTTTTCTAATTACTTTGAACTTTTGTTAATTATTTGTGGCTATGAAGATTCAAATTAAGTGAGTACCCATACAACGTAATAAACGTAAGGATAACGATAGAATAGCATTACTATCACCAAAATTTCGTTGACCATCATGGAAGAAAAAAATATTTTCGGTGATATCGTTCATGAGGGACTATGATATGACATTATTGACTGACTGCTCAGAATGACCCTATAGTTCACTAAGTGAGCGTCAAGATTACGACAACAGTGTTGCGTTTCAAATCTTAACTTTAACCATGAGATATGAATGTGTACGAGTTTCGTATGTATTTTGAACCGAGTCTTGGCAATTTTGAGTCGCCACAGAGCACTTGGGGTTTTTCTATATTATTTTTTTTTACAATGGTGTTCAACATGTCTATCTGTATGTATGTGTGGATTTATTTATTTGATTGCACATGCGAACTTGTATACTATTTGAATCTCAAATGTGCCAAGAGAGAAACATTAGCATGTACAGTGTGAATTAATGGGATGCCCCTGAGATGGCTAACCTCGCAATTAGTCCATTATTTGATTATTTAAACGTGAATAGAGACAAAAGTACTTCTGCTACCGTCTCATAGAAATCCCTCAATTGAAATTTAACGTTGCTTAAATTTGAACACATACACAAACATGTAGATGTAGACGTAGAGAATTTCCACGACTACATATTATGTATGCGCGTGTGTAAACTCAAATAAAACGTTTGTATTGTATTCTATTATATTCAGTGTCCAAAATGTACAGTATGCGTTTGTACATGTTTTTGTGTACATGGCACATGGGTTTTAAGCCAGTTGCAGATGTCAGGTATTTGCTTCAACTCAGCTCCAGATCCAAAAAATTATTGAATTCATATATACCCTCAAATAAGTGTGTTGCGCACTCTTGTACACATGTATATGTGGACATGATAGCTTGTAGGTATAATAGTTATAGGAAATAATTGAACCTACACTTGAATTGTCAGAAACTAAAGTAATGCCGGTGGTGAACGTTTTGTATGTATAGTACTTAAGTGAATTGGAATCGGAATTGGGATTGTGACGTCGGTTATCCACATTATTATATATGTATTGACGATTTTATTGTTTCTTCATATGGAATTGATAGATACATAGTAGATAGACTGTACATGAGCTTTTTGATGGCGACCAATCGTCTCGCAATACTAATACCGGCAAATTGTCATTATTGGGAAATCAACTAAATAGCGGGTAGGATCATTGAAAGCGTTGGACATGTTCAGCTATAGAAATGAAAGAAATAAAAAATACTTGTACAAGCTACAGGTTGATTTTAGTTGGTCTACTTTTACTCGTTTCTCCATTTTTATTTGTCTCGAATTCTTTGGAAGGTGAAAGGTGAGCTGAGGACCGAGGGAAATGCGACAATTCACGCTAGACATTTAAACTATTGCCATCCTTATAATATGGGATAGTATGCCGTATATGTATTTATTTTCTATATATATTCTGTGTTCAAACATGTGTAACATATGGGATATTTGTTTTCCCGAAATCCCCGTTGTCAATACTCAATGTAAAGGGGGAAATATCTGTTAGTGGTCGGACCGCTACCATTTACTTGTCTGAGTAATTCCGAATTGTATAGTCAAGTGTAAGTTGTGTGTGCATGCCGTATTCACGCGCAAGTCATTAATATTTCTTGTATGTCGTCGAACATCGAAAAGGATTTCGTATAGTTGTCTAAATTAGGTTGATATTGGGAAGATTGCAAGCAAGCCAGTTGGGATTCTTTTAAATAAATTTTCTTGAAGAATAATAGGGAGTTGGTGTCTTTTTGAGTTTAGTTAATGAAAGGTGTTCATCGAGCATCCCAGAATTATAGAATTATATAGAATTATATAGAGTATAAAGACAAAAGAGAAAAAAAACATGGGGTTGTTATACCTATTATATAAACACACACACGCAGTAACGAAACTACTCGTCTTCATTCTCTGTCTGTCTATCGTCTGTGCATCCTCTTAGTGCTCTATGCACACACACGTTGACTCTCGGACAAATGGTCTAAATTAGTTGAGAGTTGAGCAGAGAGAAAGAGTGGAACTGATTTTCATCTAAAAGTCTCTGTCTCTCTCTTTGTGTGTCTCTCACGTTGTCCTCTGAAAGTTAAAGTTAAACTTGCATTAGATTAGTTGACTTGGCGCGATGTCGTCATCCGGACTTAACTTGATAAATATTAATGAATTTCCATACATATATACAGACACACATACACATACATACTTACGTTCATGTACTTTCAACTTCAACTTGCAAGAGTTCCTACATGCAGCAGTCGACGAGAAGAGAAAAGTCAACTTTGTGTAAAGGTATTTCAGTGTATATTCAAGGAAATTGGCTATTAGTTATTTAGAGTGATTATTCGCAGTAGCAAAATGTAGTAAAATACAATAGAATATATAATCTGAGCTTATGAAACTAATGCCTACTACCGGGAGTATGGGTATATATATAAAGCTATTCGACGTTTATAGATTCAGATGATTGGCTGCTTATATTAAATATAAATTTTATATATTTATATATACCTATCTATATATCGTATATATTATATATTTGTGAGCGAGAGATGTCCTCCACATCCGTAATTATAATGATAATGTTGGGATGCATACATACATACATATTATGCATTGAGACAGTTAGTATCTATTTACACCTGTGGACTGCGAAGCAAATTGTTCTGTGTGTAGTCAAAGGGTGGCAAATATAGTAAAATGGGAAGGTGAAAAAGGTAGAGCAAAGCCAAAAACTATCGAGAGAGAGAGAGGAGTTACAAGTTGGAATGCTTTATTGCTTTGGCTATTGCCAGTGTGTGTTTGTGAGTGTGTGAGTGTGTGGATGTGTAGACGACTCAAAGTAAATGTATAATATTATATGATTTCACTATTGCTACTTGCTCTGTACATTTTAGTTTTAGTTTTGCAATCGCTTCTACTTCTACTCTCTTCGCACTCGTACTTACGCTACACGTACAGGCGGAAGAAGAAGAAGAAGCGGCTCACACTCTTACTCACATTTTCCCTTTTTCACTCTACAAGTGGAGTCAAAGTGAATCAAGTCAAAGGAAGTATATTGAGAGTTTCATTATAATTAGGGAGTCTTAACTGATTGTGATTTAAAATTCATGTACCTTCAACTATACACTGATTGTACATAGTGATATTATATCATAGAAATTGCATAAATATTCCATAATACATATTTTATCATCGTATTATTTAACAACAATAAATCGGGGGAAAGTTTGAATTTCATAATAAGCAGTGTCGTTAAAAATTCTCACATGAAAATGTTTCGAGGATGTGAAATAATTCCAGAAGAAAAAAGGGAATTCCGGGACGACGTTTACCGAGTGAAATAATGGAAGAAGATGGAGAGGAAATTGGAGTTGAAGTGAAATGAAATGAAAAGATGGTTTTGGGACTGAAACGTCTTACGTCTTCTACTTTCGTGTCTCTATCTAATTGTTATTTTGCGTGATTTGAGATTTAATATTTCTCATCATTTGAACTGGAGGGAGAAGTGAAGGTGATGAAGACACTTGTGGACGTGACGATTTTTGGATATGTGTGATTGTATACATACAAGCATATATATATGCTTTATATTATATATTGGAAATTAAACAAATTGACAGTCCATGTGAGTTTAAAGTGTACACACAAAGATATATATATATACAAATACACATTTCTCTCTCATTTTTCTCTATTTGCCTTTCTTGAGACAAATACACGGATAAAATAGAAGTTGTTGATAAGGTCCCGATTTGAAAGGGGCGGAGGAGACAAGAAACAATAAATACATACATACGCGTACTGCATATACATACATACAATTATATTATAATATTTAATATAATATGTATATAGTTTTTCTGACAGTGATAGTGTGGTTGACTAATGTAAGAGTGGGAAATGATATCGATATGATATATGTGTGTGTGTAAGAGAGAGGGTATTATAGGGACAGGTTGGTGAGATAAACTTGTTCAAGACGATTGGTTGCTTTAGAGTATTTGATTGGGGAACCTGAGCGTGTTGGGCATAACATTGTTGTGGTTGTTTCTCTCGTCTCATCTTCATGTGAACACAGTGTACAAAGTTTTGTGTATTTAATATAGTATTAATTAGTTTTCGTTGTTGGCAGGCGAAAAAAAAGTTGCAGCAGTTACAGTTTGACAACTTGGTAAATGTCAAGTGAATTGAGGAACTCATATAATAAGAATAAGAGAGCAAGAGTGCGTATCTGTTGTGTATATTATTATTATTATTATGTAGTACGACGGGGGAAAAAGAAAAGAGGATTCTGATAAATATTAATAGGAAGAAGAGATAAAATTGACGAGATTTGAGATTCTCTCTCGAGTAGAGTAAAGTAAAGTGTAAAGTTAAAGGAAGGCTTAAAGATTTGAGAAAGCGGAATAAAAGGACAGACTATTCCCAGTTTCAACCAGTTTTGTGCCGCGTCTTGTGTTCACACGTTCAATTTGATTTCAACGACGACATCGAAAAGGCAGTAAGAGAGAGAGAGAGACTTTTGGAATTGGAATTTTGGACTGGATGTTGTGTCATCGAGTCGACTCATTGAGTGATTGGTGGGTGCTAAAACTCTATAAAAACTCCTTCCTCGAAAGGCTCATTTTTTAATATATGCCTGATAATAATCATTTTTCAACCCAAAAACACCAAGTAAAAAAAGAAAACATTATTGTCTTATCATAATCAAATGTATACACATCAACATCAATATCAACATCCTCGTCTTGAGTTTCTTATTTCATTTTTGTTTCCCTCTCGTCTGAACCTTTGACTCATTTTGGATTTCGAGATTTGAGACTTGAGAAGAAGAAAAAAATCCTTTTACACAGTCAAAGTTTTCTTAAGTTATTTATCATAGACATCCTTTGAAAAAAGTCAACTCTAGTCAAGTCAATTGAACTGACAAGTTATCAACAGTACACATCGTAATCATTCCGTTGATAAATATTAAATACATTATTATTATTTATCTACCTACATTGAATCCAATAAATTGCACCATGTGCTATATGTACTTGTAATAATACCTGAGCCGATCTACCGTCTATCTACCAACCCATCCACAACACAATAAATTACAAACAAACAAAACACCACCAAAGTGATTGAATAAGTACAAAAAAAATACATAGTCACAATGATGGAAGACTATCGCGTTGGCTATCTTCTTGCAAGTATGTCCTCCAGCAGTAAGATTAATCGACACAAAATACTAAACACACATTTACCTATATATAGATCACACGGATCTATATAGCTTTGGACTTAAATTTTGTTTTTTTCTCATTCTTTTACCTGCTGGATAAGGTGTATATATATTTAAAATGCTACGATATATGGTGAATTTATGACATGCTACAGAATAGTTCTTACACAATTATTAGTACCAATGAGTTGAGTAAATTAAAAATCAAATCATATCATCAGCTTGAGAGTCATTGTCATGGTCAATGGTATGCACTTATGTAGTTACTAATAAGAGGCCACAAAGACAATTCTTTCCAATGAGGATCTTGTAACACATTTTATATTTCATCAGGCGAATCCTATGATTTTTTGTTGCTGCTCTTTCTTCTTCTTGTTTTCATGTAGCACAGATAGGAGGAATATGGATAGAACAGGGTAGGAAACCCATTGGATATATATCTGGAATGCTTTAGCTTGATTTGCAATTTTTTCTTGTTGTTGTTGTTGTTATTGTCGTTTCTATATAGACAGTTTGATTTGCATAGTGGTTTCTTAGTAGATCGTGAATGTAGACGGGGCTTGAACTTTGTTGTTGCTTCCTTCTGCATCATCATCATGTAATATATATATACGTATATATTGTAGTTTGTTAGTGTTAGTGTATTTCATATGGATATTGATGACCATTTGTGACGTCAATTTGTGCAGGATGAGAGCAACCGTACAGCAGCAGGTCAAAGTAGGAAACACATCACAAAATAATAGTGGACAGTTTCTCTTCTTCTTCTTCAGGAGATTCTTTATTGCCTCTTTTTTCATCAATAGGGATTTATGATGGAAAAGAAGCTGAAAAAAGTGTATTAAATTACCGCGTACTACTTTTGACTGTATTTGCGTTGCATAATGTACTCATCTTTCATCTATTGCTTTAAAATACTGGGCAGATTTATATTTTTCTTATAATTTACAAGTCGCATGTGGTTTTTCGGGTAAATCGTAAATAGTAAATGCTCGAATGATCCAAAAATACTTTTACTTTTTTTCTTTTGCCACGAGCTTTCTAATATGAGGAAAGGAATTGAGTAAGTTGTATTAAGCTGTCTTAACGTGACTCAGAGAGAGAGAGATTTGTAATTATAGACTCTCTGTGTAAGAAAATCTTCAAATGTTTGTATGTTGAAATCCTTTTCCTACGTTTCTTTGGATTTAAGAATGACAAAGTGAGGGAAAAAAATTAAAATTTTCCACGGTAAGCTAGTGCGCGTTTATATGTGTTTAGGATTTGTCATATGAATATGGATACTGCTCCGAACATTTCTGTTTTCAAACTATTACCAATTGTTTATGATGTAACACTGACAGAGACGATTTTGAAAATCTATTGTCGTTTGTAGATTGGACGATTGATTCACCACCATCTTGTTTATTGTATAACTGATATAACTGTTAAGCATGTCTCGTTTGAATAACATTATATCTGAATCGGATGTCAGGAATAAGTATCTGTATGTATATTGATAATGGGTACACTCGTGAGTGAGAGAGAGAGAGAGCGAGTTGTATATTGTCTTGCGTAAGAATTAAAGTCAATAGAGTTTATAGAAGAACGTATTTCTGTAGAATATGCATGGACACGCCGTTCAATTTACAGTCTTACAGGTGTAATTACAAGAACATTTGTGTAATCTTTCTATACAAGAAAATCAGCGAGTGAACTGAGCGAACCAACGACATTATAATTATATCACGGACAAGAGTAGCCTTTCAGAAACAGAAGCATAGTAGGTATTAGGTATGCAGTAGACAGAATCTGCGGATTTGTCGTTGGGGTTTACCAATAATAATAATAATATATCGTGTCGGTATTGTACTTTGAACGAGATGGATGGATGGAGAAATAAATAAAGATCCCCGGCTATAATTATAATTATGTGAGTAGTCAGTACTGGCCAGTTTTCTAATCTCTCTTTTTCAATCTCATTCGTGAACCAATCAACATTTGACATGATCACACACACAGTCCCTCCATTGTATTGAGAGTCATTATTGCTCTCTATATTAATTAACGTTTTCCTTTAGTGTGGTGTTACTAATTGTCTAATAGATCATTTCATATCTCTCGTACAATACATGCACTTCTTCTAGCAATTTCGTTGGAATTTTAGAAAAAACGATATTTAAATCATATGAAACGAGTAGAGTAGGTAGGTAGAAACAAGGTATGAAGAGGTAGACACAAATGAAACAATACGATTGGATGAAATGTTGAATTGACAGTGTTGTGGAAAATGTATTGGAGATGTTGGAAGTATAGTAATTAAATCTGTTTGAAAGTTTTAGGATTTAATGACGTATACGCATTTGTTGCATAATAATCGAACAATCAATCTGCCATCACATGCTTTAAAATTAGTGAGTATAGCAATTAGTTACAACAGCAAAAAAAAAGAGATTGTAAAGAGACTGTTAAAAAAAAATTCAGAGTCAAATTTGAAACAACTTTCCTCAAAACCAATCTTCATAATAATGTTCACGAGTGATAGTCATTATACTTATTGTTAGCTACTTACCTGCATTATATTTTGTTCCGAGAAGAGACGAGAATTGTATATCGTTCGTTGCCTTGCCTCGCTCCTGTACTTGACATTGAATTTAATTTACTGCTTAAAATTAACCATTCATTCTCTCTCTCTTTCTCTCTCTCTCTCTCTGTGCAAGTTTTGTATTTTTAGGTGTTGTTAGCAGAGTTAAAGTTAGAGAGGGAGAGAGATTTGAAGAGGAAATAATTCACTTAATCCGTTCACGTGCTCAAAATGTGCAGGCTAATGTCTGATGATAGTTTTTTCATTGGGTTGTTACAACTTAGCATTGAGAATTCGAGAATGTATTCTTATCGACAACAAAATGACTCACAATATGAATTACAAGTACCTTTTTTTCATTTTCCCTGTACAATTTGAAGTGGGGCGACTTGTGATTTCGGTTTGATCCTTTCAAATGCAATAAATAAAGAAATCCGAGTTTTATACATCTTAGGTATGAAAGTGTACTTTTGTAAGTGCTCCTTGATGATTACTGAGCATATACATATCTGTATGTACTGCATTAGGTATGTAATTTCAAATCGCTCCTTACTAATTGCTAAAGAAAAGAAAAAACCGTGAGGTTTTTTTGGGTTAAGTTTTTTAATTTTAACTTTTGCTAGAATGCTATGTTGTAGTGGCTCGTGTTGCTTAGTATACGGGTGTCATTGAAGGCAATGCTCAAGTTTGCTGCTTCTTTATTTAAAATTGTAATGCCCAATTGTAAATTTCAATACGTCATTTTTTAAAGGACACGAAGTGAAAGTATTAGGAAGGAGGGAACCGTCTAACTGAATTGACTTTTAGCTTGATCTGAATTCACAAACAATGACATTATTATTAATAACAGGAGCTGATGATTAATTAATTATTGTTTTTTTTTCTCACCAAAAAACAGGGAGTATGTCTTCGAGTGAAGTGAGGATGACTCCACGACCGGCCAAAACGCCAGCATGGTCTGTACCGCCTTTAATGACCTCGCCAATGGATGACCCGTCATCGTGTTCAGATAATGCGTCAGACAATTCCGACAAGATAGAAAACATGTGCTCCGCTCACAATCAACAGAATAAGAATCGAAAGAGAAAAATCGGAAATTTCAATCCGACAGCTGCCAATCTGCCGGACCATCAACCCAAAGATGCTCACCTGAATCACAGCCATAGTCATAATAATAACAATCATTCTGCAGGAAACGGACAAGGTAATTCAAATGCACATCACATATACTCATTTGAAATAGTTATAAACAACAATATTATACGATTGATTATTTTTAAACTATATGTGAACATTGTGAACACAATAATACATATGTATGTACATAACTAGGTACATTAGTGTATGTGTTGGCTAATCATAGTCATGTCTCCGTATAGCCATAGGATTGGTCAATGTTAAATTAAAATACAGTATGTAAACTTTAGTCGTCCTTCATCATCCTCACTGAAGAAGATATCTGTATTATATCATTATGTCTTATATCTATAGGTTTAGACTTGGACATTGGATGCCAAACAATTTGTTTAAAAATGTATTTATCCTGAATTGATCGGTATGTTTATTGGGAGCAAAAACTAGTTAAAAGCAGTTTTATCAACTTTTTTTTTTATGTATCACACACATCAGTTACTCCTCACTCTCTGTGCTGTAGCAGGAACATAAATTGACTTGACTGTCTGTACCAATCGGAATTGTCAATGTGATTGAGATTTTTGTGTGAAATAAAATGAATATGATTCATTGTGTCATTTAGGTACTCTGTGGGCAGACACTGAAAGTCTCGCCGCGGACTTTGATGGCTCACTCAGTGGACTCGGAGCTGATCTGAGTACCGCTTCGTACGACATGTCCGAAGCTTTACTTGCACTTCCCTCCTTATACCATCATCATCATCGAAGTGGGGCATCACAGCATCAAACGAGTTCTATAGCGTAAGCAACACACAGAAAAAAATTTATACACAGTATATTCATTTATTTTGCTTACTTATTTATTTACTTTTAAACTTTTTCCTCTCAACAAATCATAAATCGATAAAAAAAAAACCAAGAATCAAGAAAGGAGAATAGTATGTAGAACTAGACTAAGGAAATGAAAAGGAAAGGAAGGAGTAAAAAAAAAAAAAAAAGTTCAACAAAAATTGGAATAGATGAGAGTATTAAAAATATGCGATAGAGAAAGAGAGTTCAGTTCATTCAACTGGTGGATTTACGTCAGCAGCTTGTGGATAGGCGGATTTTTCCAGTATATGTGGAGTTTGGAGAACATTTGTGCTCAATGCAATTAATTAATTGAAGACTGGAAATGAAACAGTTGAGTCTTTTTTTTACACCAATTCAGAGTCAGGGAGTCAGAATGTGAATAAGAATAGTAAAGGAAATGGGAAATCGGCAAGCGGGGACTCTTTAATCGCTACTCTCTGCCGAGCATTTCCAAATTACATTGCATAGAATTACACTCGAAAGTGTGACTTAGAAAGAATTATTTGTTTGTATTTAGTTGGGGTTTTACTCTATAGGAAATTTTTATTTTATTTGTCCATTTATTTACACTTTCCTTGCATGAAATGATGGACGAAATATAGGAATGGATCTTTCTTAAAAGATGGCCTTACACCGTTAGGCCATTTACATGGCGGCTCATCCGTTTCTCTTCCTGGTGATTTTCATTTCGAAGCACATTCTACTTCTCCTTGCCATCAGGGCTCCAGTTCAACGACTTCAAATAGCAACGCTCATCATTCTCAGCATGACCAAATTAATCTCGACTGTGAAAGAAGGTGTGTAAAATTTGTATTATGTATATTTTCATTTAGATTTCGGATTGGTCTTAATTTTTTACTCTGGAAATTTGATTGATGAATTGAATTTTGGTCGTATAGGTTTCAATACGTGCTCGCAGCAGCAACCTCAATTGCAACGAAGGTGAATGAAGAAACGTTGACATACCTCAATCAAGGACAGCCGTACGAAATAAAATTGAAAAAGTTGGGCGAATTACAATCATATCGTGGAGTGGTTTTTCGTTCTGTTGTTCGCTTGTGTTTCCATGATCGACGTCTTCAGTTTTCCGAACGGGAGCAAATTGCTCAGTGGGAAGATGCGCATCCAAATGATAGGCTTTTACAGGTAAAAGCTTGATTTAAATAAATCCAAACAAACATTGGCGATACTTGACTCATTAGTATTTTTTTGTATAATTTTATTTTGAATAATCATTTTATTGTTTAATTTTATTCAAGGTTGACTTGCCTCTTTCGTATGGAGTCAATATGGTCCCAAATCAGAATGATGTCGCCAGTAATCAGCTCTCATTCATGTGGGAGCCTTTAAAAGAAGTTGGACTATATGTAAAGGTCAACTGCATTTCAACGGAGTTCACCCCGAAAAAGCACGGTGGTGAGAAAGGTGTGCCGTTCAGAATGATGATTGAAACATTTTCCCATCCTGACAATGTAAGGGTAACGTTTAACGAGTAGATTTGAGATATTTTAGTTTACATGTGTTCATTTTCGATGGAAATTTATCTAATTGCTTGTTGTAGATTCCATCACAAAATAATCCATAATCAATTTTTGTTGTATGTATAAAGTTTAGCAACCATAATAAATTCTTGTGTATAGGTAAACTGAAAGGAATTTATCCAATTGATTGTTGTAGGTAAGAATGAACGCCGCGGCCTGTCAAGTCAAAGTTTTCAAATTGAAAGGTGCTGATAGGAAACATAAGCAAGATAGAGAAAAGATTTTTAAGAAAACTCCCGGGGAGCAGGCTAAACTTCAACCGTCCTATGACTGCACCGTCCTATCTGATGTAATTTCAAACAATTTGTTTATTTTCTGTACGGAAAATTTGAAGTAACAGCGTAAAAACAAGTTTTTGCATGGTGTTTGATTTTTTTTTTTTTTCAATTTGCAGATTTCTTTAGAGTCCCTGGATTCTCCTCCTCCAACAATACAAAATCACGAACATCACACTTTACTTTCTCCTACATATTCTTCTGATCAACCTGCTGCAGATTCACCAGGTTCGGAACATTTGTTTTCCTTGTAGTTTGAATCATCTACACTTTGTATTTTCTTCTTACTTCCTTTCATATGCAAAAATTGATACTGATTGTGCAAAATGAAAATCCTCACAGACAATCAAACGTCATCTCAACATGTGAATGGGGCAAGTACTACAGCTGGAGCGGGTAATAGCAGTAACACAAGTAATCTCCCACCGAACAATTATGCCAATTCTATTGGGTTCTCTGCTCATTTCTATCCCGAGTCAGTCCGCCGGTGGTTAATAAGAAACAGGTGAATACTAACAATTATGAATCGTCCGTTTTTTTTTATCATTTTGATAGAGTTTAACCATTTATTTTGCTAACTGGATTTAAATATTTTGTTCTAATACATTATTTAGGTTTTCTGCAACAAAAACACTGTGGGACTTTAGTGGGCTAGACCTGCTGAGATTGAGCAAAGAAGAACTAATAGAAATGTGTGGCCTAGCGGAGGGGATCCGTCTTTTCAATGCACTTCATTTCAAAATTACTTTCTACGTGGCTCTGAAAAATTCATGTGTGAGTGCATAATATTAATATATACATATTTGAGTTCATTTCATGTCAGTCATCATAGAAATTATATAATATTGAATGACTATGAATTATTGGGGGGAAATAATTCAGCCTGTATTTCCTTTGTAGGATCTGAAAACAGAGTCAGGGACATCCGAACCACCTCAAGATTCCCAACTTTACCACCCAATTTGCCTCAGTTCACCGTCGATAGCAGAATTGTCTTCAATATTGTGTAATCTGTTTCATAATCATATCCCTAACGACTCTCAAAATGTCGAGCGCCTTCTGTTATCTGTGAATGCACCTGGAAATTCCCGTATCAGAGTTTTACTAACCGAGCAACTACTTTCCACTATAAAGGACCAGACAGCATTTCGTGTGTTAAAATCTGGACCCGAAGTTTTTTTAGAAGTTGTTTCTGACAATTAATCTAATGGATTACAAATCTATAATTTGTAAGTTTTTCGTGTGCAAAGTTCCCCAAACACAAAACATATTACTATTGTTATTATTATTATTTTCATTTTCTACTCCCTGGTCTTGATGGACAATCAGAAAGGTCTTTGCACTGTAGAAGAATTTGCAAGCCAGAGAGCAAATTTACGTATACGTCAGAATAACTGGTCTTGTTTTTTCGTTTTTTTTTTACAAATAAGTACTGCCTATTTAATTGTTCTGTGCTTTTTTCTCTGTTAAATATAAACTAGAAACTAGTAGACTGTTTTAATTTTCAATGAAGTAACTGGTGAGGATACATATTATCACCACATTATGTACATTTTATAGGTACATTGTTGAATTAAGTGATAATACTATAGCTATTAAAAATTCTTAAAATTCTAAAAACTACTATAGAGATACATATGGCTGGCTCCACGCAAGAACGGGAATTCAATATTTTAATCAGTAACTGTATATTATTGTCCATGGATACAACTGACTTTTGTTGAATATGAATATGGAAAATTCAACAATATGCAATTTCCATCTTCGTTGTCAACCAGCTATTCTTTTCAAATCTCAAATCAGATTTTCAGAAAGGACCCTATGGGATTTGAGTGGACTGTTGGGCCGACAAGCTATAACATGGTAACTTTTGTTTGCGCCGTACGATTTTCGATCAAAAATAAGATACTAAAAGCTAAGAATGTCAGATTTTTAGGGCTGTAACGGATTTGCTGGAACTTTTCTCGTTAGGGAGAAATAAAATGTCAAAAGTCGCCGGAAATGGAAAAAATTCCGTCCCTCTCGGTCCCTAAAATTCCGCGACCGGAGTTTTTACTCTTAGCTTCAACATTTCGTAAGATACTTTCATGATACTTCTACAAAATTTTTAGAAATTTTCATAGTGAAACTACCACCTTCAATTGCACTTTTATATGGACATTTTTGGAATTTGACAAAGCGTTCCTGATCCTAAGGAACTTGGTCGATTAATGCCTGTAGCAAAATTATGGGAAAATTGCGTGCGCGAAGTTTTATTTTCACGCGAGGATATAATGATGTTTGCCCAATATGACGTCGTCCCCCATAAAATAATGTCATGTTACTCCTTCGATTTTAATTGAATTAAAATTATATTCTTGTTCTTATCTCAGTTTGAAGTGTTCTGGTACATTGATTGCAGTGAGGAGCAAAGGAACATTGAAAGTCATAGTCGGACTGGCCATAAGAGCTACTGGGCGATCGCCCCGTGGGCCCTTCATGGATTTACATGTACGCACATGCTAAACGGGGCCCCACTTGACAAATTTAACATTAGTCGCCCCGTGGACCCCCTCCGGCCATGGCCGGAGGGGGTCCGACTATGATTGAAAGTAAGTTTTGTCAAAGTCCAAAAATGCCAATATAAAAGTGTAATTGGAGGTGGTAAGGTTTTTCACTATGAAAAGGCCCAATCGTCCAATCAATCCCATAGGGTCCTTTCTGAAAAGCTGATTTGAGATTTGAAAATAGTAGCTGGTTGACAACGAAGATGGAAATGGCATATTGTGGAATTTTCCATATTCATATTCAACACAAGTCAGCTGTATCCATGGACAATAATATACAGCTACTGATTAAAATATTGAATTCCCTTTCTTGCGTGGAGCCAGCAATATAGAGATCCGAGTCAGCTAGGTAACAGGAATGACGATAGTGTCATTTTGCAGTTTGAAGTCTTTGCCCCACAAAATGGCAAAGCAGATTGAGTTTTAGCTTAAGTTTGCAAAATAGATGAAAACAATTTTACCCGATATTTTTCAAAAAAATAAAACAAAAAAGGTCCAAAAGTCTTAACCAAAGACTCGTCAAGGTTCGCAATAGTCAAAAACGTCTGTGTTTACAAATGTATGTACTTGAGTACGAAATACGAATTGTAAATTTTGACATACGAATTTTCATCTTTTGCCGTGTGTACAAAGTCACGAAGCAAAAAAAAAACTTATCTAAATTACATAATTGGATAATTGGGGGAAGGACAAAAATATCTTATATTAGGTATTTTTATATAGTAATATTGTAAATTATGCTAAATTAACAAACTCAATGTACAATCAAAATGCAATTTACTATTTTACCTACGAATTTGCTATTTACCTACGCTACCAACGATAGAAGTAAGTAGATATCATAGATATGATATAATGGAAACAGATTTTTATATAATATATAAAATTCCGATTGCTAATGATTCTTTTATAGCCTCAGAGCCAGTAAATTTGAAAAGAAAACGAAATACCTGAAAACTGAATTGTGAAGATACAATATTTTGCTACGTATATCATAATAATAATATTATTATGGCGACAAACATATATTCTTACATGATGTACACAAGTAGGATATAATGTTTAAGAGGATAATTGCAAACATTTTTCAGCTGAAATGTCAAAGTTCAATATTCTATATAACTCCACATTGTGAAAAAAACTACCTAAAAACAAAATAGAGATTATGTCACAGTGTGTGATTTTTTAAACGAGAGAATTTCCCAAGTATATTCAATTCAATATTTTAGAAAAGCAAACGCGATAGCAACAAAATTGGAGAATTTACATAGACATGATAGGAATAGTCACAATATGACTTTGAATATGCTATTATTATTATTGTCAAATTAGTAGTAACAATTATTAGTCTTGAATGAGTTCTAATCTAATCATAAGTTGTACTTATACATACGTATCGTATATCATACTTTCTCTGATTATTATGAATAATTGTTATTAAAATTTAATATATTTATAGTCATTACTATTATTACTATTGTTATATCAGTATAAGTCTTTACAGTTTTTTATGTTTGTGTGTGTTCTTTTGTCGTTTCAATAATCAATATGATGCAAAAGCATTTTTCCTTCCCCTTCTGAACAATGAAATTAAACGGGTAATTCCGAAAAATATACATAGCAAAAAAGGCAGAAACAGAAAAAATAAATTTACTTTGACGATATACATTCGATGGTTGAAATGATTTGATGCATGAAATCAGTTTCATGCCAACACATTCCTATACTTTCCATTATATTGTAGCATGAAGAGATTCTTTTTTTTTTTTGCAAGGAAAGGGAAATGAAAAGTCTCAAGTTTTTTATGGTGATATATAGGTACTATTAGGTACACGAAAGTGTACCTATACATTGTACTCATTCACTGAATTAAAACAGCAAATAACAATTGTAGGGTTTTCTGCCTATATCCAATAATTATATTTCTAAATCGTTTTCTCATACCTACTCGTATAATGATTTAATCAATAGTTATGACTTTTGACACTTGTAGATTGAGGTACATACTCTGAGGAAAAAAAGGATTGCAAATTGCAAATATATCGGCATCCATTATTTTCTGTAATCCTTTCCCTGAGATTGATTCGATCTCTGAAAGGTAAAAAGGAAATGACTTTAAAAGTTTACGATTTAACATGTTCAGGAATGTATCTGTGAGGAAAAAACTGGCGTGATATAGAGATTCTACAACCGTTGTAGGGATTTATCTGTATTCTGGCGATCCACACTACAAAATGAATACGACGAGTTGAAATATTTTCAAGTTGCATCATGACTCGACATTTTGAACCATTTGATTTTTACACACACTGGTATAGAGCTTAGAATTTTGAACTTGAAATGACTTCATGTTTTTAAAGTATCTTCAGATTTTGTTTACTCTATTCGAATGCACATACATATTTAGTCATGTAATAAACAAACAACTTGTAGAATGTAGAGTGTCGACTATAAATTGTAATAGCAAATGAGTTGACATTTGGCATTATATATGGTTCAACTCGCATCTCTGAAATAACAAAATTTAATATGATTTTGCACGCGAGAATATCCAAAAAATAGATTAACTCGTCATATTATACGACCAAACATTGTCAAAATGAAAGAAAAGTAAGTCGGGTTGAGTTTTTTCGTTTCATTTACTTAAGTACTTTGCCGAATCACAAACAATCCTCTCTTTTTCATTTCAGCGAAATCATAAATTATCTTGAGTTATTTGTCATTCTTTCACGTGTCCATTTAGACTACACTCTTTATTTTGTGCATGGTATTTTGTACATCTATTGAACCTTTAATTAAAAAAGTATTGAAATATTGGACAGATTGAAGCATCTCATTCTGATTCTTATACATACAAGCAAATAATATGATGTACATGTATGTAATATATGTACAGCTCAATGTGAGCCTTTACTTTCCATTACCATCTCACAAAATGTGAACACACAGCTGGTCACGATCAGTGATTAAATACGAAATTATTTAGTAATCACCCACTTGATCTATGAAAAAACTCTGCTGTTGATGATGAGTTTATTCTTTGGTGTGAGAATGGAGAATGGAGAACGACCACGGATATGCCAATTTTTTCATCATGTTCCAAAAGAACAAGAAGAAGGATTCACACTATACTTAGTAACAACTTTGTGATGAGTGATGAGAGATGAGAATTTAGAGCTTGGATCCAAACCTGTTTTCCTTTGCACGACACAAGATGCATATACAAGAAAGAATAAGAATGTATAAATAATACAAACTACGATATAAAAACTGAACAATTTGCAATTTACTCGTTTGACATCAGGCAAGTCTTATTTTAAATACAAATGCAAAAAAATTTGGTCACTGCTGACTAGATAAATGTACAACTGAAAAACTTCTGCACATTTTATGTACAGAATTCTGTACTGTCTGTACATATGTACAGATAATTACAGACCATTTCCCCTCAAAGACGCGACCTTCCTCAGCCGACCTTGGAGAACTTGAATTCAGCAGTGATCGTTTTAAAAAAATTCTTACAAAGAATTTCCTCGTTTTGCAATAATAATTTACAGCTTTTTTTCTCTCGGAAATTACTATGTAAAAATGTGTGGAGTTTTGCATAATTTGGCAGTTAACATATCATTCGGGCACGTAAAATGTTTTTTTGTTGTTGTGTTGTGACGAGTATACAAAAGGTAGAAGTATTTGTATCCGTTTTCTGAAAAAAAATTTCTGTGTCACGGAGTATTCATATCTTGTACATATTTCAAGAGTCGGATGACCCTAATGAATACATAGACTATCGGTCACTATAGATTTCTATATGAAATAGGTATCCCGACTATCCCGAGTCTCTTAACCTTCTTTTTTTATGGGTTTTTGAATTGCCCAAGTTGCTTTGGGTCGCCGTCTGATAGAGATTTAAACGTCGGCATTCCGAAAAAAAAAACATTGCCCGACGTCATCATAGTCAAATTGTATAGCAATTACGAATGTATTTCTATGGAGTCGACTGGCCTAATGTGACCCTCGTGATTGTATCTAAGTATATGTTGTTTGTATACAGTATCTACACATACTCAACTCACATACCTATGTATATACTTGGAATCGCCTTAACATTTCTTTAATTTGCTCAGTATGTACCTATTTTCAGTGCACAGGATGTACTACTCGTATGTACTAAAAAATGATTGGTAAACAAGATGTTGTGAGTGCCTGTGTGGATTTGTGAGTGAGTGAGGGAAAAGTGTGAGCCCAACACTTTTGGAATCGAAGGTAAAGAGAGAGATTTTCGCTAAATAATGACAGAGTCTAATGTATAATTTTTGCGTCTTGATTATAGTCCGGTGAACTTTCAGGCACTCTCCAACTCTCCGCCTATACAATTATTTTGAAAAAATCACATCTGACAAACACATTCAGAATATAATATGCATACATGTGCGATACACAATCATTTATTTTTAATTGAGCACATATAGTGGTGCAGTAGTCCAGGCGAAATGAAAATACACTTTGTATTGATAAGGATATAAACGTGAATTGTACAGAAACTCGGGATCACTAATCGTAAAACACATTTCAATTCGCTGTGCTTTCTTTTATTTTCTTTATGTATAGAGTCGAATGTCCGTGAATGGGATTTTTGACGTTTTCCTTTGATACTGCATGAAAATTTTATGGTTTTGTTTTGTTCTTGAAGATTTTGTATTGAAAATACTGAGTTTAAAAATGTGCACATATATCTTACATATTAAATACAATGAACAATGGGTGAAAGTTGAGGAAATGTTTTTGTAGTCTTTTTTTCTTGTACCCATGTAGATGAAAAAGTTTGATTGATTGTGTAAACTAATGTGAGCACAAGCAGCTGATTTCAAACAGCATTAAAAAATTATATTATTATTATCTGATATAATTATATTGTAGGTTTTACTTACTTGTTTTATTAGCACAGTCGTAAAGGGAAAGAATGAAAAATCAACTCAACGACGAGTTCTTTTTATCAGATAGCCTTGGATTTTATGAGAGAATTAAGCTCGTAGTTAACGCCAAAGGAGGGACTTTGTATATGATTTATGACACATTTAATTAGTAGTCTTCTCCTATTAAATTCTGTAAGCACCCGAATAGTTTCTCTTGATTCTTCATTACCTATTACTTTTTTTCCCCTGCATTGTTTACTTTTTACATAAATTTTTTCACATTAATCCACAAAATTCCGGATTTTCAGCATCTATAAAAGATTTCGTTTGAGAGTTGTATCTCCCAAATGTCTATATTATGATAATTAATGATTCTATTGCATAGAATTCCTATCTGCTATGTAGGAACAACAGGAACAGAAACAGAAATCAACGTTCAACTTTTTTCCTCATTTGTTCGGTTTACAAGTTCAGGTGGAACATCTACAATCTACAATTTAATGGATTTTCTACTTTTCTGTATACTGTATCGGCTTTGCCATTCGAAACTGTAGACTTGAAAGTTGGAAGTCGTTTCAATTTTCAATTCCGTATTAATCAAGTATTAATGGAAGCGCGAGGACAATAAAAAACGTATTTTAAATTTTCCAGTTGAAAAACAACTGAAAGAAAGCGAGACTCAGAAATGTCAGAATGGTTTAGAGAAGAAAAAGAGTTGGGGTAAAAAGCCAACGTGATTTGGTTATGTCAATGTCCGTCTTGATTAAAACAAGTTTTATTTCGCTCACCTGTATGCTCAACGAGAATCACTTTTTTTGTCAGTATAGAAAGTATAGATTATAGATATACGGTAGGTATCGTAATAGTGGCAATAGCATTCCGACAATTGTGACAAATATGCGCGAATAAAATAATCTCAGATCATCGAATGTTCCCGTTCTCGTCCTCGGCCTCTTTCTACTTTGGAATTGTTAGATCATACAAGAGCTGATTTAGATGAAAAGATGAACCATCTCTCATAATGAAAGGACGAAACAAATTAAATGTTAACCAAGTCCAGTTTTCAACAGAAAGATAAAAGCCAACAACTAAATATCTATTCAGAATGTTTTACAAGTCAAAGGATAAAATCGAAATCAATGTAGGTAAATCAAACTCACAATCAGTAAAACGTAAAACAATAGCCGTTTTAAACGAAGAGAGAGAAAAGTATGAAGGATGAAAACAGGGAAATAAGTCAAAGTCTCTGCTGGTGCTGGGTGACTTTGAACTGGAATAGATTTTAATTGGTATTGACTGAGGTCAACTGCAAGTTACTCGCACTGGCCATTGTGCAAATAAAACACGTCTCCTCAATAAAATGGTATAACAATATAAAAACGAAGGGAGAACCTGATGGACAAGTGCAGGAGCTGCCGTTCATGTACATATTGTACATACAAAGACAAATCAATATCACTAATATGTACATAAAATATATAAGATACATATGGCCAATATAAGACTGATTTGAAAACTAAACTATGGGTTATTCTATGCTATATTCTATGTATCAGACATTAATTATTCATCATCATCATCATTGGCATTTGGCAACAACATCGCCATAATTTTTTATCAGCACTTTTTACTTTTCTCATCACTGAATTTAGATTTAGTTCATCCGAGTGAGTTGTGAGTACTCTGTGGTTTTTTTTTTTACTCCACTCCATCAATAATAAATAATAATAAATCCATCACTTTCGGCATCGGCCACCGGACTTCTAAAAAAATTTGATCGTATGTCAAAAACTTATTCCATCCTGAATGGCCAATAGCCAAAATATATATTATTGAGGTTACCTTAAACTTGATTAGTCCACATTAAATCATTAAATCATTGTACAATTTCATGTTGGGTAGTTACACAACATGGGGAGATTAGGAAAACAGAAGCGTAAAAGAATTCCCAACTGCACAAAGTACAAATGTTTCCTTTGATATTTCATGTCAAATTTCCTTAGTGTATGGTTATAAAAACTATGATGCTAATGTGTATACGTTATAAGTCTGCTTTGTACAATATTTTTGTGTGAGGCCTGTGTGAGATGTGAGAATTCCCTGCCTTTTGGCTTCTGATCACAACTTGTGGTTTTCAATATGTTAATTTATATTCTTATCGGCTCTGTACTCCGTGCACACGGGCTTAACTAACAAGATGTCTGTTTTTCATTTTCATTTTCATTTTTTGCTCTCTTTCTCATTTGACCTTTTCACACAATCAAATCGATTTTACACAGACAAAGTGAATTAAAATTCATAGGCGACCGGGGAAAACTACTGAAAATGAGATGAAAGAACTGATGAATGTTTGTACATAGAAAATACTTAAAACTTTGCACACAAGAATTGCTACAAAATTCAAATGTGGATTTGAACAAGTTAAATTAATGCCTTAATGGTTCCTCGAGTTCAAATGAAAGTTGTACAAGTAAATGGTAAATATTATGGAATATGTGGGAAAATAAATTATGAATTGCAGTCAGGAAAAGATGAGAAGAACGAGTCAAAACTCAGAAGCATTCCCTTGAAATGAAATCCAATATATCACTCCAATGTATTTTCTCCATACGTGCACAAAAAAAAACCAAAGAAATGTTTGACAATAAATTTGCACAAAGAAAAATAATTTTGACTTTTAAAATGGATAGTGCACTACTGGCAAGTTGGAAGTTATTCTAATCGCCTCAACAGTCGTTTATATTCACCTTTTCCCTTGAAACTATTGACTGCTGTGCTGTGTCTGTGTCGTTTGCGAGTTTCTAATAATTCCTAATTCGTACTTTGTTTTCCATTAGTTTTTTTTCTCTTCACTTATTGTTGGCATCTCATAAATTTCCTCGTGTGAGGAACATACAGATTACATAGACTTGTATTTCCATTATTTCGCACACAAATACAGATACAGCATACAGCACACAAGGCAGCAGTCACACAGTACTTGAACTGTTAAAATTACTTTCAACTCTTTGGACGTTTAGTAAATTTACGGGTGGCATTTTGGAATTTGCAATAATCTTTTACTGTGCTTTTCTGTTCGTGCCGTACTGCAAAAGTAATATTACTGCAAAAGTAAAATATGCTGCTTTTCCCTCCTATATTTTGTACACCACTTGTTGTACGGATGAAGATGGGAATTGTGAAATTTCCCATTTAATTTGTAATTCTACTCGTAAGTGTAAGGTAAATGTTGGCAATTTACGAAAATGCATTGGAAATGAATAGAAAATATTGTGAGGTCCTCATAAGTTTAACGTGTGAAAGAATCATTGGCATTTTTCCGTGTTTTGTACATGCACACTTGAATGTTTGTGCAATTCAGTCTTCATGGAAACCATATAATCGCTCGTTCTATATCTGTAATGTTAATTTTTTTTACTGGTGATAACATTTGTACAGTGTTGAAATTTCCGAGATGCACACAGCAGACGGAGGATGAAGAAGACGTGAGGGAATGAGAGAGACGGAGCACGTATATAATGCCGTGAAATGCGTGACTGGTCATAATCTTTGAATTGCTCATTTATTCATAAAGTTATATACCTTTCCCTTTACACGTCTCCTAATTATTGTCATTTTACATTTTGTCTTCATTTCTTTGTGGTTCCTCATTAATACAGATTAACACACTCGAATACTTTACAAAGAAATCCCATCACTTGGTCATCTCAACAAAGAAAAAACCAATTATTGTTTATCCCACATTTTCCCCTTTTCTATTTTATTGCAAATATATACGCGTCGTCGTACATTTCATTCGCAACAAAGTATCATTTTTTTTCTTTGATTTTGAATTTTCATGAATTTTCAAACTAGGAAAATCTCCAAATCACAATTACTCTTTGCTAATTTCGTCATGTTCTTCACATTTATTTGGCATGCTATAATTTCTTTGATGTGGGTTTATGGGGAAAATACATGAAAACTAACTGTGAGACGAAAAAATTGGGATTGAAAAGATTAAAGTGTCTTAACAAAAGCGTATGGAATATGAAAAACTGGTTTGATTTGAGAATTCGAGTGCAAAAATACAATAAGAAATGAGATGCAATCAATTTGGTTGTGTTATTATATATATAATTTCATCAAAAGTTGTTCAGAACACACAAGAGATCCGTGAACTGCCCTTTATTTCACTCTTGAAGAATTTACTACACTTTGTGTAAATATCGAGATGGAATAATAATGTAATGAAGAAAAAATATATTTTGTGTGCAATTGATTGTGGGGATGAAGAAAACAAATATGAGGGAATTTTATATGGAAAGTCGGTGAGAAGTTTATGAGGAAGATTGGGAATTAGATGATCCAATTAAAGAGGTGAAGCAACAAGAAGGATTTTATTGCAAGTAATACACTGCTGAGTGTGCATAGATGCTATCAAAACCAAAAGGGAATAAGAGAGGTGTGGAATTTCATGAGAACACGTGTGTATTTGTATTTTTTGATTTTCTTCTTTTTATTTACTTGGGCCCGCCTTGATTTGCAATTAGATTTTGTTATACTTTCTTACATTTTTTTTTTATTATAATTCATACATTATACACACCATGATTGCCCTTTTCTACCTCTTATTGGTTTTTCAGTCTGATCTCCATTCAAATCCTACCAAAGTAACATTTTTTTTCGCTGTGAAACTCAATTTTTTTCAATGTCCAGTTTACTTACACGAAATAAAGCGAGTGGAGATTGCAATTTAGAATTTACACTATCCCCGTACATGTAAATCATATTGTTTCGGGGTTTCTGCGACATTACATAATAAAGTATGTTGGTTTCCTTACTCTTCGTCGAAATCCAGTCTTAAATAGAATTCCTCTCCACCAATTTTTTTGTACATTAAATCGAGAGGTGGTTTGAATGAATTGAATTTTGCATAGAATCGATATTTTCGACAGAGAAAAAATGAGGGTATTGTGTGTATGTAATAGATTTCACGTTGGAAATGATGGCAAGATGATTCATGGATTTTTCCAAGGAAGTTGCAATTTGTAATTTGTAAAAAAGGAGAAGATATATACCGATCGTTTACTTTTACATTTAAAATTCTTGAAAGAGAGTTTTTGTATAATCAGTGTATGTATAGATGAGTGCAATTTTTTCCCTCCGTTGTAAAAAAAACATTCTAAATCCGTCTCTCTCTCTCCGGCAATTATATTGTGATTTAATGGAAATGAAATTTTCCATGTTCAGATGAGAAGCGTATCGAATATCCATCTTTTGTACTTTATATCTGCATAGTTCGAGTCAGTCTTTTCTATATAAAAAATTAATTACAAATCACATTACTTGCTTGCTTTTTTTACGTTAGTAGCACTAGCATTTCCATACTTACATCTATATAGAATATAGAGAGAGATTCACCCAGCTACAAATATTTTGTACACCGTGACTTTTTCCCGAAAATTCACATGGGTGGTCGTCAATCTGTACACATTCAACATATTTTGTTATTGACGCTATACACTGCACATAGAAGCTGCTACACCAAATTTGAAGCGAGATACGGCGGATATACAGAGGTTGATGCAAGGTATTTGAAACACTTTTCGATGACCTGCCCTGCGCAGGTCTTACACTTTAGGGCCATGAAATGGTATCCGTCGTAAAGTTCAGTTAATTTACAGCAAAGAACTTGGGGGTCTTGTCTCTGTCACGTTTCATCTCTGAAATCTGGGACGTTGAAAAAAAAATGCCGAAAAAAAAGTTTCCAAAGTCCGCGCTGAGTCCTCGCTCGCCCATGGAAATGTTTTATTTTTAAGTAGCCGGGGCCAAAGAAATCTATGGGACTAACATGAGGAGACTTGGCTGGGATGTCGCTATTATTCAGGGATTTTGTACTGAGCCTTTCCTCCAAGTCGAGGGCGTAGAGCTGACTGACGAAGGTCCGGTGAGACGGATCACGGTCATGGTCCACCGTCATCTTGTCCCACTCACCAGGATAGAGACGACGGAGATGAACTTCCAATAAGGGTCTCACTACTTTCTTGACATACCACTCTACATTGACCTTGACATTTTTTGGAACTTGGATGAGAGGGAGAGTTCCACGGCCAGTCAATGCACCAACCACCATGAACGTGTCACAAAAGTTCTCGTGTTCGACGACCCAATCCTCAGGCAAGTCTCCTTCTTTTGCAATGCAGCAAATCTTTCTCTCTCCGTTGGTAACTTGAACATTGAAGAGTGCCTCGTCCAGGGTGACCATGCACTTTGACCTCCGACACGCCAGGAGCTTTTTGTAAAATTTTCTTGAATTCAGTTTCCTCCGTTTAAATAGCATTGTTACCTCACTTTCAATTCAACCAAATGACGACTGCATCCAAACCCGTTAAGCTATCAACCTGATTTTTGGGGAAAGATTGTACAACTCCTTGGAGCTTCTGAAAATGCACTTCACAGAATTTGAAATTGAGGGGCGGAGGAGGGGGAGGGCGGGAAGCGCCGGAAACTCTTTTTTTGAAAGCCTTTTTTTAAAGTCACAGATTTCAGAAATGAAGTGACACAGCAACATAAATCGAAAAACTTGTCGAGGTAATCGATTGAACTTTACAGCGGATATAATATTTAGGCTGTACAGTGCAAGACCTGGCCAGGACGGGTCATGGAAAAGTGTTTCAAATACCTTGCATCAACCTCTGTAAAATCGCAATATGACCTCGTGCCACTAAATTAGCTATTCACTTCTGTCAAATTTATAGTCTAGACGATAAATCTCAAATCATACTCATCAACATCATTTTACCCAAAAGTCCACATTTGTTTACTTTTTTTATGCCCACAGGATCTTTCAGCTTTCCATTTTCGGAGGAGAAACGTTCAGAATTCTCTAATTCAACTGAAAATCTGTATTTAGTTGTTTACATTCATTCAAACGTTTATTTCAATGGAACAAAATCCAAAATGTCCTGTAATATTTGCTTCATCGATTTGAGATTTAGCCCACACACACACACAGACCGAGGGGATTTGACTATTATTATTATTATTATGGGAATGTGAGGGAGAAGAAAAGTGTCGGAGTGGATGAAGACGAAGAATAAGAAGAAGATAAAGACGATGGGAGACTAAAACTAAGCGCATGTAAATGAAAATGAACAAAATATCCTGGCTATCATAAAATATTCCTAATCAATACAAACGAGGGACGACGGATGAAGACAGAGATGCAAATTCTACCTACATATTTACTATTTACACATTACATTACACATATCAGTAGTCAGTCCATACAAATTCATACAGACTCCACCGTCCGCACATATTATGCCAACTGGAGCAATCTGCACGATTTTCTATCAGTATCGTATATGTATATCCTCACATTCTCCGTTTCTCTCCATCGTTTCCCTCTAAATTTCTCTCCTGTACGGCTAAATGATGGCATCTGCATATATATACATATATATATATACTTTTCATGTACTCTGCTATCAAGATTTTATTTTTGTGCCCGAAAATTACTCAACTCGCAGGGAAAATGAGAATTTCAATGTGGATTTCATTTTATGCATATTAATTTTAACAGTGAGACTCCGTGAAAGAACGCACACATACACACACACACATGGAAGTAGTACAAATAGTTTTGCAGTCAAGGAAATGAAAATAGAAATGTTAATTTTTAACCAAAATGAAGGCAAGACCAAGTATTTGAAGAGTTGTGTGTATTTGTACATGAGCATGAAAGTTGGGTTTTCTTATATACATACTTAATTTTGGTCTTGATGTAGAAGTAGAAGCTCGATCAAAAAAGAAGAAAAGAGAAGAGAAGGCGGAGAAGAAGAAGGATTTCTTTCTTCCCTCAAAATCTCTTTCTCAATTAAGATTGGTGTGGTAGGGCAGTGGGGAAAGTTGTCTATGCTCTCTCTCATTGGCAAATACAAACACACACACACACACACACACACACACACATACATTAATACATTCTCCTTCTGCGAAAAAAGAAGAGGAGGAAGACGAAGAAGAAGAAGAAGAAGAAGAGGAAGACGAAGACGAAGACGCTCGAGAGCGATAAGTTCAAAATCCTATGGAATATGGACAGACAGCTTAGTTTTAGTTTTAGCTTGAGTATTATATTTTATCTGAGAGTATAAAGGGCTTCATCTGGGATCTCGAATTGTTTCAAGTAAAACGAAAACGAAAGAAGAAGGAAATGTGTCCAATTCACGTTCATCCAAGACGAAAGAGAGACGAGAGCGCGCCTTGTACTTTTCTTATATATATATGGCTAATTTTCATCGTTCAAACTCAAACGTAAACCTAAACCTAAACCGAAATTCTAAAACTTGTCATCTACATCTCTACATATACAATGTACATGTACATAACTAACTGATATAACTAAACTATACACTTTACATCCCGGCTTATGCTTTGAATTTGAACAAAGACAGTCTCCTCTCCGTCCATGTGTACGATATGTATGTATATATATTATATATTACATACAAATGTACGAATACATACACGGATACTCTATAAAAGCCTTTGGAGTCTCCGTTACGGAAGAATGAAAGCTCTGTGGGTACGAGTGAATGACTGAGTGAGTGTGTGTGCATGTGTGTGTGTGCATGTATATATATTTATATACGTAATGATGATATTTTGGTGAATGTGAATACGTAATAGGGAGAATAGAGGGAGAATACACAGATTGTGTGGGGTTGTCTTGGATATGGTAAATGCTCTGGATCTAATATATCTATTTGTGTGTGTGTGTGAGTGTGTGTGTGTGTATTCATGTGATGTGGATGTGGATGTGGATGTAGATGTGGATGGATGTATTAAGGAGGTTCATGATTCGACTCCCATATCATATTATTATTATGCAGCAGGAGGCCATAACCATATTAATTTCCATGCTCATATATCCCCGACTCGCTCCTTGCATTTTTAATCAGTCCTGCGGTTCCAGTTGACTCTAATGTTTTCTGATTACTGATTGCTTATATGTCCTCCTCAGACAGACTCCGGCGGACGACAGACTCACTGCCATGCCATGCCATCCGTCCGTACGTACTCAATCCAAGTATGTATGTATGTGCCTTCATTTCCCTATGTACATACATATGCCCACACATATCTTGCATACCTATACTCTCCCTCCCTCTCTCTCTCTCTCTCTCTCTCTCTCTCTCTCTCTCGTTACTCCGGACATTTTGTCGCTTTAGTTTTAGTCACTTTCTTAAACTTTATAGCCTTCCGCCCAACGTAACTACTCGTCTTTTCTTTTCTTTTCCTCCTCTCCAAAAGAAACCTTCACATTGAGATCCTATTGCATTTTCACTTGGTCCCACTTGGCAGTCGCTCTTTCCACTTTTGAACGCTTTCTCATTTCTCCCATCACATCGCATCGCCCACACACTCCGTCGTCTATCCGTATACAAAAAAAACACACTAGTAAATACTAAATACTCTCTTTGAATTTTATGCAGCACGCGCCTATCCTCTCCAACCCAACGACTAACTACAACTACCAAATGCCTACAACTACAATGTACAATGCCATTTCCATTTCCATTTTTTTTGTAGAGGGTACAAGCACAAGCACAAGCACACTATATGCAGTTAAAAAGTCCTCCTCGACTTTTGATCTACTTACTTGTACTTTCCAGGATTTTTTCATCCTGCTTATTAGAATTTGGATTGTATTTCTGACTGTGAAACTGTGAACTTATTGGATTTTGTATATATATAGGGATTAATAGGAAAGCGATCAAGTGTCAAAAGTTGAATTTGGCTTGTGTACATGCAATATGCATGCATACAAATAGCAAAACACGGTATGTACTGTTTAGGTTTAGGAAGTTCAGGGAGTTGACAAGTTGAAAGGATGGAAAGGGTGAAGGGAAAGAGCAGGTAGGAAACCCTTTAAATGTAATATTATTATTATTCAAATGAAACACACACACACACACATGTAAATTGTAAATGTAAGCATGTGAGATGAGTCCGTGCACTTGCACTGCTCTCATTGTGGATAGTATCTGTAAATATGAGCATAATTGATGTTTTGGACAAGAGCAAAGTTGATAATACGATACGAAGAGAGACGAAGAAAGGAAGGGACCGCTTTTGAATGTGTAAATGTATAAATGAAATGAAAAACAACAACCCCAAGAGAGTTTTGACTCCTTGGAGTTTGGTGCTATTGAATATTTGTCGAATTGAAATGGAATGGAAATTTATGTAGTATGTATGTACTGCTGTATGTACTGTATGTAGAATTATAGAATGTAGACAAAAGTTACAAAACGCGAGTGTGGAATTGTGAATTGTATTTGTAAGGGACTCTCAAAACTCAAAAGGATGTGGATAATGGAAAGTAATCCATTGTGAGTTCATGTTAGGATTCATACAACATTCTCTCGTGTTATGACAACCCACACAATGTTCAATGTATAGTGTATATTGTATACCTACAACAGAACAGAACAGAACAGCCCAGACAAAAACCAAACTACAAATACACACAACTATAGAAACTGTTTACTACTATACACATTACACATATCAACGATCAAGGGAATCTCTATTCAAATCCCCGTGTTGTTCATGCATCAAAATTTACACACATTCGAATAAAAATAGACACAATTTATTTCTACACACCTTTCCGTAGTACAGATACAAATTTCTAACTAGACAAACTACAAAAAAAAAATGATGCATTTCTACCTCTATTTCTACCTGTAGAATGTTTTTTTTTTATGCACAAAATCATTTCTTTATTTATTCGATTCGTATTCTTAAAAAAATAATAATGCAAAAAAAAAAAAAAACAAGGCAAAAGACTAGAAATATAATTTATAGTCGTGGATTTCATGCCGAGTCATTCGCTATAGTCAAGTCATCGTCCCTTCTGCACAAGCTTCATCTTCAGTTCAATTGAATATCTGTACAATTCCTCGTCAGATTTCGAGGTAGATTCAGATATAGTTATATCTATGCATGCGCTTGCCAAAAAAGTCACGGTTTGTCATCAATGTGCATGTTGAGTTCTGTGATTGCGTGTCGATGTGTAGATGTCAGATGTAGAGAAAAGAGGAAGATGTTCCATTGCATTTGCACTAATGAATTTCAGGACGGACTTGAAACGTACCTGACTTTATGGCTCATATGATATTGATATTGATGGGATATCATGGGTGAGTTTAGGCTAAGATTTAAGTATTTAAGATTTATAGTTGAGAAGTGGAGAGTACTGTGTGTGTGTTGTGTATACAATAGTTATAGTTAGTGTACATGGAGATTGAAGAATGACAGGCCCTTGAAATTTTTGAAATAATATACCTATTATATATGTCATATTATATGTGTGCACAGATAAATGGCTTTCCCTCAAAATATCATATCTCTGTGTTGAAGTATGTGTAGTCTGTAGTCTGTAGGAGAGTGAAGATGATATGAAGAAGAGACCTCGATGATAGATAAATTGAAGCAGTGACTGTTTGGTTTTGCTTGGGATACAAATATACGAGGAACCCTTTTATAGACCCTCATAAATAACATAACAGTACATTGAGTCGCATCACATGTATGCACATTGCACACACGTTATTTCATCATACATATTGTACTCACTCGATTCTTCTATGTGGTCATTCAAAGGTACTTTCACGAGTGAACAACGAAAACGACGACGACGTATGACCTACAAAATAGGAGCAAACAGGCCCTTTTTGTCAATTTTGTCTGTTTCAATGATGGACGCGAGTGTAGATACTCATAATATAATAATCTCAATTATAGTACATTTCCACACTCACTATATAGGTACTTACTTATAAAATCCTCGGAGCATTGTGAATAGAACGATTCAAATTTGATCATTGACAGTTGAGAGAGCTGGACTAATTAATTACCAGTACATATAGAACAAAAACCTGTCAATTCTAAAAATAATCCTCAATATAGAAAAAGAAACATATTGATATTTCAGCTTCTACAATTATTAATGCGCCCCTGTAGGTATAATTAACAAATAATATTTAATATCTGTGTACCTGCATGGATTGGAGTGTCACCGTCTGGACAAATTCCCTTTATTTAACTTGTAGATAATTTATTAAATCAAATGAGCTGAATGTCCCACATTTCATATTATGATGAACAGATACTTGAATTGTTGATTAGTATTTATTTTATGGATGTCCAACAATGATATTGTCATTTGTCCAACTCTAAATCAAGTACGTTTTAAATACAAGTAGTTTGAGCTCCTTTGAAAAAAAATCCTGTACACCCTGAATGCAATTCGAATAATGTAAAGTAAAATGATGTTGATTGAAGACTTTTAGAAACGTTGTTGATGGCGAGAGGAGAGAGCACTGGTTGATTTTTGTACACTTTATAAATCAATGTGTGTGATTTTAACTGCTTTCCGTGTGTTGACACCGGAGAGTCAAGTGAGACTTTGAGGGTGGAAAAATGTTGGAGACAGAATGGAAGTAAGTATGTACTCGTACGATATTTAGGTGTGTTATTGTATTGTACATTACCTGACAATTATAGTATTCGGAATCTTCATTATTTCTGAATGTGTACAGAGGAGACCAGTGGAAGAATCTCACGATGAAAAACCTTAAACTGCGCATTTTGAGTTGTGTGAGAGATTCTCACAATGTGGGTTCATTTTCCGTTTCATTCTTTTCATCCAAATTCCATTTGCCTTGTACAGTTTATTGCGCAATAAAAAATGTGTATAAATGACACAGAAAAAGGTAAAATCAAATGTAAAGGTGAGGACGACTGAACTTGGACACTTGACTTTCCGTCCTTCTATGTTGTCGCCATACATATCGAATATCGATATATCTGTAGATATAGAGAAATGACTTGGAGATTCAAACAACATTCGGACAAATTAAAGTTGTAAACTGTTTAGCCTCCAGTAGCGGTACACTAGCAAACCGAGTAAAGTCCAAGCCCAATGGGAATCAGAATCAGAATTGTGGACAATGAAAGGTGAGGTGAGCACAAAATTCCCCTGGTCACCCACGATGCTCACAACATTTCATATTATGGCCTGTTTCTGGTGAACATAGTGCCCAATGGGCACTGCCCATTCACAATCAGTACTTGGGCGACAATTCTCGGGTTTGAGTATATACAAGCAATGCAATGGGAATTGCTATTTAAAAAATTCTATTTTCACCTCAAATCCTTCTTATTATTTATGTCTTATGAGGATGAGCTAAATCCATCAATTCCTATTTATAACTAACATAAAAAAATACAACGCACTTTAGAGTTACTTTCCCCAATTTTTCATTTCCTCGCCTCTTCTCAATGTTCACATTTTATTATTTTTTATGGTATTGCGTCTATTTACGTACATAAATATCCGTCTGGATAAAACATGGGAAATCTACACGATAGAATTATAAATCGTACATTTTTCGTAAGTAGTGCAGCCATAAAAAATGACAATGTTTTCCCAACAAAATAGTTTTATTTGACTCTCGTCAACTATAGGTGATAAATATATACAATAGTATTTGTACATATTTCTGTACAAAACGTATATTTCTGTATACGTACAAAACGATAAGCTTACGATTACAGATCGTAAGTCAAATCTATTGGAACAGCTCAACCCAAATCCCTGCCAGTATTCGAATTTAATAACGTTTTTTTTTCTGGAAAGTGTACATTCATTTAATTTTGCATGAGTTATAATAAACAAAATTGATTATACATTTCCAAGGGCTTTTCATTGACCAAAAACTTGAAGGATTTTATGGTTTTCGAAGGAAAAGGAGGAGAAGAGGGGAAATTTCCATATTTGCTTATTCATTGTTCAGGAAATTTTGGCTGTTGTGAATATACATGTGATATGTGTGTGTACGAGAGCATGAGCATACATATGGATAGAGAAATTTCTGGTGGCTTTTCGATGGAAGTGGATGTGGATGTCACTCAGGTGTGTGTATGCCCAATCAAGTTGAAAAAACAACATGCATGTCATCGTCAAAGGAGGATTCGATTCATTGACTCATGTCGCTCACCTTCTCTCTCTCTCTTCAGTCTCTTCTCTCTCTCTCTCTTCAATTTTTCTGCTCGTTCTCGTTCTTTTTACCCCAACTGTATTTACTTTTTTCATATACATATACACATACAAACTTATCGTATACATTGAGTTGAGGACATTTGTCGTTAGTATATTTTTCACATTGCATAATACAGATGGTTGTGTATGTGCAATCGTTTCCTTTAACAAGAGTGTCTCAGTTTCTGAGTTTCTTGGGATAAAATGTCAAAAGCCGCTCACACATTCCCCTCTGTCTCTGACTTTGAACATGGAGATTGTGATGAAGAAAAGACGACCGAGTATAATCAGAGTGAACTGGGCACTGATTGTCGGTGTCGGTGGTCAACTCCTTCAACCCTCTCTCTTTTTCTCACTAACAATAAGTACCACTTTTTGCACAGCGTACTCACAGAATCTTACAGACATAACAGCGGGCTCAACTCACTACACGGAATAAAATGTAAAAGTCATGAGGGGGAAAAGTACTCTCGAGAGTCAGATCATATACAAAACTCTTTGGAGACTCCACCATCACCATCACCACCACCACATCCACAGAATCCACACATACACATACCCAATCATCAGTCATCAGATCAGACACAGAGAGAACATGTAGGAGAATTTAACATTTTTCCATATACTGCTCGTTTCATTTCTTTTCCTTTTCCTTTTTCTTTTTCTTGTTACTCACTCTGTTGTGCAGTTTTCTGATTGTGAGTTTCTCCGATGCGGATATGAATATTCGGTTGGTTGAGTTGAACGCGTGCTCAGGCGAAATGACACAGCAGACAGATTTTATGTCACAGTCATTCAGTCAAACTCTCTCAAAGTCTCAAACACTATACCAAAACCAAACTATACATACTTGACATTACCAAACACTTTTTTTTCTTCTTCAACTTTCCATCCGTCTCTTCAACTAGGTGGACTCATATATGATATATGTAAATTCGTACGAGCATATGTAAGACAAGTATACGTATGTATGTAGTTGGCACATCTGTATGTCGCGTCGGTAAAAGATATCGGCAATGATCGCTCATTCAAGTAGAAAAATAGCAAGAAGAATTTTTATAGAAGAAAAGGTTTAAACTCAAAGTAAATCATTGAAGGAGGAAGAAGCATCGTGTGCAAGCTCAAATATATGTAGATATACGATATACACGTATGTGCAAAGTATTTACACGCCTTTTGTGTATGTGTGTGTGTGTGTGCGGTACTGTCTGATTTGCATGTGCGACGACGACGTGTTTGCACAATTTAAAGGTACATTAAAGACAGACACCACCACACACATTAGTTTTTTTAATAGTGTAAGAATCCATATGAAAAAAAGAGAGCTGGATTTCAAATACAAATACAAATTAGCCATGAACCATCCTCAATTTAACTCCATATCCCAACTTTTTTATGATTTCATATATACGATATATACGACTTATCATCCATCATCCGAATATCCTTTAGAAAGAGAAACAAAATCCAAACACCAAAACCCATTTCATTTCATGCAATGTACGATTAATTCTTCAAAACGGCTAAAATGCAGCTATACAACATACATGGAAATGTGTGCAAGGAAATTGTGTTATCAACCAACCTTTAATTAACCTTTCCATCACGAGTATCTCATGTACTATCGATCTATTTATAAAATGTCTGTACTAAAGGACAAAACACACAGAGAAAGGATGGAAAATGGGAAATGGGAAACAAAGGAAAATTCAAAAAATTATAATTATTAAACTACATCTATAGGTAACGTTGAATTTTCAATACATACAGTTATGTGTGTAATTTATTTTCCCTTTGCCCTATGCTGTATGTACTGACTGCGTAAAGTAAATTCGCATTTGCTAGTTGCTACTTCACATGTAGCCAAAGTTTGATGTGAGAATCAAATGAAATATGAAATATTGACTTGGACAAAGTGTGAGGAAGAAGAAAATATGTATTTCAAAGTTCAAATGAGAGGTGCACGACGAATCATGCTTTTTTTTGTTGTTGTTGTTTCTCAAAAGACTTTCAAAGACTTTGTTCTCGTTTTTTTCGGCATGTGTATATAAAAATATACATGGGGAACGGGGGGGAGGGGGGAAGTATTGTGAGTGAGTGAATGTACTAACGATAAGAAATAAGAGTACTGAACACATTAAAAAGTTTTGAACTGGTGCATTTTCCGCCTCTTTTCTTTCATCTTTGTGAGCGTGTAATCTAAATCTATCTACGAGTAAGTAGATTTACTAATTGGTTATTTAGATGTATACGTATGAAATTCATAGTTTGAATGGAAACATCATGAGAAAGATGGAAATGATTGCGTGTGTGTGTGTGTATGAATACGTGAGCATGTATGATGAATGCATGAATCTGTATGTACTGATTGTAGTGCAAGGAAATGAGAAATGAGCTTCAGAAAAGGCGGATCAATTGATTTCAACTCTAATCGTAAGTCCAATTTCAGCTCTATCAGTATGTAGACTGAAGACTGAAGCAAAGAAAAATTACAGAGAGAGAGAGAAGAGAGAGAAAAAGAGAAGATTTGATCACGAGCGAAGAAGACAAGGAAAATATAAAGTCAATTGGACTCGCGAATTATAACGTTATAATAAGTATGAATATGAACATTTTGGTTTCTGTTTTCTGTCGGTTTGAGTTTCGAGTTGGACAGAAATCATGATGAGGAGGATAATAATTTGATTTGTGAGGGGGGAAAAAGAAAAAAAAACAACAATAATACTATGACTATGAACTGTGACTGTAATGTAAGGACTTTTTAATACTGATCATGTTCATTTATTTGTCATTGGTGATGGTGTCGTCCATCTACATCATTCTCTCTTCTTCATTCCGTACTCGCTTGTACTTGCATAATCGTTATTAATCAAATGTGTAGCTTGAAATAATTCCTGTAAGTCGAATCTATGAGGAGAGATGGGACTTTATCATTACATATCAGGATATCTCTATCCTAATTCACACTGTATGACTCGAGCGAGCTTGTGTTTATGAGTATCCGAATCTCATCTGACAAAATGATCTCCAATTATTTTATTCCTATTGTTAGTGCAGATAGTTCCATTTCTTTTTCTACTCTGTACTTATTATTGACTATGCTTTCATTAAGACACATCGATAAGTGACGTCAATTTTTTGACATGCATTTTTATTTTTTTTCTCTCTCTCTCTCTCTCTTTCTCTCTCTCTCTCTCTCTTTCTCTCTCTCTCTCTCTCTTTCTCTCTCTCTCCAATGGACTCTCTTCATTTTACATTTCCCTTCGGACTGCACTTTATTATGAATATTGAGGCTGTCAGTCTGACTTCTATTCGAGATGTAACTACTGATAGATTCAAAGATTCAGATTCAGATTCCTCGCATGAATTGGGAAATCCCTAATTTAATCCTAGTCAAAATGACTTTATTGGTTTTAGATTTTGGCACTGTGTCTGTATTGTATCGTATTTTATATCTCTGTATAGTTTTCTTTTGTTGTACTCGTGCATGAGGACACAACTTGCAGAATTATTCCACCGTCTTCTTCGTCTTCTTTATTACTCCAAGATAAATAAACTATGCTTTAGGGTATCGGAAATCAAAATTATGATTACTCACAACAGAGTCACAACTCACAGGTACATATTAAAAAATCAACTCGATGAACTCACATCTTCCGTCTTTCTAACTCATCCCTGATTTATATATATAGTTCGAAATCCTCTTTTTCTACATTTATTTGCAATCTGAATTGTTGACCAACAGAATTTAAATTATTAAATATTTCTGCCTGCAACAAATCTGTGTAAAATTTAACTCAGCTCTGATTTGTTTCAAGTATACCTACATATATGCAAATTCTTGGAGAAAGTTTTGCTTAGTCAGCAATGTTAGCTCTACATATACTAAAATCGGATAAATATGGGGAAATGGGTTAAGAAAAGAAGTAAAATTACGCTGGAGTGATTTTGCATGTTTTATCATGTAAAATACTTAAGTAAGAGATATATTATAGTAAAAACTTTGTGTTGTATTGAGACTGCAGATTGAATCGTAAAGGAACCCACAGAGTCGGCCGTCATTCGGTTTGAAATGGAACACATACGAATATACATACGCAGATATATTAAGGGAAGAGATGATACGATGGCTGATGAAGAGAAAGAAGAAGACCGAAAGACACGGAGATGAAATGTACCGATAAAAGCGGATCTCATGTTTTGATGAGAGGTTCGGAACAGAGAGAGAGAGAGAGAGAAATTACGATACATGATATGATGATGATGATGGCATGGGTTAGCTGTTAGCTGTTCAGTGCGTACAGAGATGTGAAGATAGGAGGAGGATGATGTGTAGAAACTACTAGAAACAGAAACACAAAACGATAAAGTCATTTGATTGGCAAGTCGTGGTCGTCGTGAGTCATCCCAAATTATTTCTAATAGTTCCAACTTTAATAATCCATTATCTTAAACTACAAACCTTTAACTATAGAAAAGAAGAAACTCTCGTACGCGTCGTATATGTACAGTGTACTAATATATAGTTTTGACTTTATTTCAAATCTGCATCACACACAAACACACACATACATATTTATATACACATGAACATACATGCACCATTATTTATTGTATTAGTCATATTATTATTAAATTTCTATCAACCCCGAAACAACTTGGTTTTACTCCTCATCCCAATAACCAAAGAAAAAAGAAAAAAAAAGAAAAGCCACGTTCAATAATCGAGTGTGGACTAAATAGCACAAAAACATTTAGCATTTGAAATTGAAATTGAAATTGAAATTGAAATTGAATAATAACTCACAAGGTTTTGATATTCCACTGTACAAATACAGAAGACAAGTTGGGAATTTCACAATTCCCAAATTCCCTTTGCACACATACAGATATTTCGAGTAGATATTTAGGTAAATGTTTGAAGCAAAATCAAGTATGAAGAAGGAGCAGCTGAAAAACAGTGAATTAAGGGACGATCAGCGAGTCAATGAAGGAGCAGAAAGTGCAAAAACATACATGGCTCAATGATTCTTCGTCCTCACCCAATACATCTGTATCTTATTTATACTCCGTATTTATTCGAAAAATGGATATACATATCTTACGGATATGTATACGCGAAAACCAATTGTGATGATTCCATTGCATTCAAAGACAAATATGAATCGATATGAGGATGTATATATTTCCACTACTGAATTCCACCTTCCATTATGGTAAATAATATGTGAAACACCACTTACATAACAGGTATGCACAAGGTGGTAGAAAAGTAATGTATCTCCATGCGCATCTCCACACCATACCACACTTGACATATACTACATATAGTGACAATAGTTTTTTTACATGTGAAAGTGCCCGTATTCCTCAGTCCTCAGTTGTCATCCAACAAAAAGCCAGACGACTTTCAGTTCTTCTTATAAGAAAGAAAAGAAGTCAAAGAAAGATATCTAAAAAAAAAAAAAAGGTTAGAGAATGGAGTATGAAGGAGAGATGACATGTGATGTGATTTGATACAGGTGCAGACTCATATGTGCTGTGTATGGAGGCAGTGCGGGCAATGTGAAGAGCTACTTGCATGTATATCAGTAAATATTTTATGTTAGTTTGTTGCGTGTAGAGGAAAAGCTCGTTGGAATTTTATTCTGGATGACAATGACAATGACAATGAAAATGAAAGGGAGAGAGAATGAGAATTGGTCTATTGTCACACATGATTAAAAAAGCTACAGACGAAAAGCGAGTAGAACATCATGATCTCCGGATCATCACAATAATAATAATAAGTCGTCATCGTTTTCCTTCTCCTTCTTCTTGTTCTTCTTGTTCTTCTCCTGCTCAGCTGTGTGCATCAAAAATATATCCACTGTCTCTTCTATTGACTGTATATTTCATCTAAAAAAACACACGACTCGTCGTGTATTTATTCATGGATGTAAATGTGAATGTAGGTACAAGTTTTTAATTTTAGCTGTATGATGTTCTCATGTTCTACACGTCTTCACACATGCATAGAAAAATATCCTGATTACAATTACAATTGTATCGTTGGAGGTTCTGTCTATAGTTTCAACTGTGAGTATTACCAAATAGAAAGAGAGAAGAAATGAGAAGAAAAGAGAATAATGACACGATGAACGATGAAGCCACTCTCAAAAGTCTGTCTTACAAATGGAAATAGACACAAAGTCCAGCCCAGACACACACTAGTGTAAATTCTAAATGGTAACAATACAATGACTTTATTTCCCCGTCCAATTACCTGTACACAATTTAAAATGTGTAGCGCTCAAGTCAATGTGTATGTGCAATTGACTTACCTATTCATTTCATTCCATGTGTGTGTGTGTGTGTGTGTATGTTTGCCGGATCGGGATTACGAATTTAAAGCGAGAGAGAGAATTCAGAATGCACCTGTGTACTAACATTCACCATCATATCTATTTTGGATACTAGAAATTATTACTATTATTATCATTATCATGATTCCCTTGGGATAATATGAAAAAATATCAAACTCGCACATACACATTACACACACATACACAAACACATGTGCTCTCTCTCTCTCTTTCTCTCACTCACTCACTTTTTCCTTGGTATGAATAAAGAAAATGAAATGATTGTGTAATAAGAAAAACTGAGCTCGTTTTCTTTTGTCTTGTTTTGATTTCGTGAAAAACTTGTAGGCAGCTGACCACGGAGTCGTGAGGACAACCCGTCTTCTTTTGTTTTCCTTTTGCATTCCTTGCAGATTCTCTCTCTCTCTCTCTCTCAACTCTCAAAAAATGGTTTTCATCATTTGATCTCATCATCCTCATCATCTTTTCTCTCCTTTCTATAATATTCTCGCCTTCCCTCTTCTTCTTTTCCACATTTCTTTTTTTATCTCTATACATATTAAACTCGAGCTTGTTTTTGTACATGACTATTTTGTAAAACGTCCACAGACAGAGGAAACTCGATCCTTTAATCTCAATGTTAATAATGTGAGATTATGAATTATTGCTCATCTAAATATACTATAGCTCACGTGTACTCTCCATTCATCCAATGTTTATGACATGTGAAACCATATCGTGAGAATAAGAGCAAGAAGAACGGCACTTGAAAAGATTACAAACCCTTTTTATATCAGTGTATACAGGTACTTTTCAAGTTTCCCTGCACCTATAGTCTCCAAATTAGTCATCATTGCATATTTCCGGTTGCCAGTACTTACAGGAATTTGCTAGTTGAGATTAAAAAGTTATGAACAGTATTTGGAATAAACTGACTACTTTTTAGGATATATTCATGTACAATTTAGAAGTAAAAATCGCCACACGTTTTGCTTTACCTACTATTTTTGTATTCCTCAGAGAAAAATAAGAAAAAGAGGAGTAAAGTGAATTCCAAGAAAAAACTAATGAACAAGTTGATTTGTAAAATAATGACGACGACGACGACTTTATCTGTATTGTGCTTTCCCCCTTTTGTATTTATTTACACTTACACATGTACTGCTGCTGCCAATATTGAACAACAACAGTGAAGAGTCCCTTGACCATCATCTTGTTCATCCACAAACCAACATCACACAATGTTTTGTGTGTATTCCTTAGAATTTGACATTAAAATAATCGCGTGTTCACCAAAGAGAAGAGTTTGCTCATAAACTGTGAATTCCTCCTCCATCACTTTGCAATGAGAATGAGAATGAGGCTCAACTACACACATTAGACATTATTTCCATATATTCGTACATGCTTTTCTCTCTCTCCCTTTTCTTTGTACTGTATTGTATCTTTGTATCGTCTATAAGGAAATAATTTGTTAAAGCGGAGAGTGAATGAGAGAGAGTGTGTGTGTGTGTGTTGTATGCCCGTTGTCAATGCTTCACCGGCGAGGACGAGATTTCCTTACGTAAAAAATTGGAGGAAAAAAAATGAACTTACGATAAGTATGTATCTGTAAAGCGGTACGCATAGAAGCGTGGACGTATGTATTATATATGTAGGAATGAGAACAAGATGAGTTTTTTTTCGTTGGTGTGGGCACTTTGGACTTGTGGCTGGCTTTGACTCCTCACTCCTCTGTCTCTTTGACTATATTATACATCATTATCGGCGTGTTCTTTCATGGCGACACGAACAACTCCAAAAGTCGTGTCCTGACGCCGTCCGATTATGTAAATGTGGATATACAGATATTTGTTGATTCCCGAGAAACAATTTTCAAATCGTCAACACATGGTTGAACACCGTCTTTATTAGAACTGTACATTTCCATTTTCCTATATTATTTGACTTTTATCCTTAACTAGACAAATACACCAAGAGAGAGAGAGAGAGAAAGAGATGGAGAGAGGGAATATATATAGAAATCACTGTTCATTCCACTTTTTCTTGGAAATCCACAAAAGTATGAGAGAATTTCGTACTCATCCCTTTGATTGTCACCAAATATTTTATTGGCTCTCTTCTTGGGAATTCTCATTCTTTTACCTCTTTTTTTTGTATATATAATATACTGAATATTAAGTGCTTTGCAGAAATGTAAGGAAAAAAACTTTGGTAAAAAAAAATCAAATGTCTCTCGCTGTTGTAAAAGGAAGAAAGAAAGTATACCTTTGAACGCTATATAAATTCCAATTCAAATCTCCCCTTGAACTTTTTTTTTTTAGTTTCATTACTTTGAATTTTACTAATAAAACGCATTCAATTCTCATATCCCAATCGTATATAATTTTGTAGAAATGTTTAGATTAGATTTAGAAATGATTCCATGGTTTTTCAGAGATTCTGAAATCGAAATATCGGATTTCCCGTCGTCAACCAAAAGGGGAAAAATTTCCGTTAATTTCGAAACCTAAGCCAATTTTATGAGCTCCACCATTTAGATTTTTCCCATCAATTTCAGCCGCCAAAGTCAGAATCGTTCCTACACAAAACAACAATTCAGCAGTTGTTTACGCACATTTTTTCGACAAAAAAACAGCAGTATGAAAAAAAGCTTTGAGAATCACACAAGTCTGGATTTTTTTACCTTCTCTGATTTTGGATTCCAAACCCACTCCGATTTTACTGTCACAATTTATTTTCCCTCTCAAAGACGTGGCTGGACTTAAAAGTACGCGACCTCCAATGGAAATATTATTGCCTGTCTCTTCACGAGCCTTAGTCTCGGCTTCTCCTTCTGCGGCTGGTGGATTCCCGGGTTTGAATCCAGCTGAAAGTCCAATCTCAAGACGATCAGTAGCTCGATGCCACAAGGACAGTCTATAACTTTCTAGCTCATCACTAAAGAAACGCGCACCGAAAAAGAAAGCAAAACCTCTTTAGATATTTTAATTTGTTGAAATGAAAATCAACTTTTGGTAATGATGAAAAAAAGAAAGGGATGTTTTTTTTTAAATATACCAAAAGAAATTGACTTGAGCGTCGGGGGAACAATAACCGACACCGATTGTATTCGAATCGAGCTTGGACTCATCCACATTGTAGTTGCCTTTCGCTCCGACAACCCACGAACCCAGTCCTCCAACGATTGACCCATTCACTGTCGTTGTGACATCCCCGAATTCAGTTCCAAGTTCAAATGAGGCGTATTTCGTTTTCATTGATGGATTAATTTTGACTGATGCACTTCTATATACGGAATATACAAAAGAAAAACAGGAGAAATTGTTATCATTTTTGGTGATGAACGAACAGATAGAACAAAATTATTTGAAATTTTGTGCTCACCCTGTGTCTGGATCCAAACTTCCAACAGCATTGATTTTAAGGCCAGGGAGAAATCCAGCCAAATCATCATTTGTCAAGCCGACTTTGATGGAGTTGTCCAAATTCCATGATTCCGAGATGGTGGACTTGTAGCGAGGAGGCTGAACATTATATTTACAGTCCAAAGATGCACTCTCCATGGTCCAATCTTCCAATTTGAGTGCTCCACCCGCTGAAATATTTACATTACCACAAGTCCGAACTCCAGCATCTATTTTTAATAATCCAATTGGGTAGCCTTTATTGAAAACATCTGAGCTTGCTTTCCCCAACTCTCCAAAAAATGGTGGAGACATTTTATTTCACACGAGAAATTTTTACAACGGGAAATGAATCAAAAAAAGAGAGGAATTAATTTTTTTGACACGTTAAGGAGAAAACGTGAAAATTATAATATATTGCCAATTTTTTATGGAGGAAATTTTATGAGTTACGTGCTCTACAAATTCTAAACAACTAATGAGTGCCCCATTTCAAAGCTGACCTTTTCCAATTTTGTTTCTTTTGTCAAATTGCATTTAAAATATATAAAACTTTATTTGTCTGTTGATTTTTCATAATATGGACGACTCCATGCATAGTTTTCCATGACTACGAAATATAAAATCTCAATTTTTTTATTTTTCTGTTCATTTTATTGTGAACAGACTTTTAATGCCAATATTCGCTCTTGTTGTTGGTATAGAAATTTTTCTTGTCGAGTATTCAATTTCCATGTCAATTTGCAATGCGAATTTCGCTTCGACTTCATCATATAATATTGCATCAGCATCTCTCTGTACATGTAAATTCTCAGTATAGCTGTACAATTCACTTCTTGTACACCACTTGATTTCCGTTGAGACGTTCTCAGTGAGAACTTTCACCTTTTAGCACTTTGTCCACTGTGCATATACAAAATTCAAAATTTGACAGTAAAATGTCCAAAGGAACTAACGACGAGTTTATTCAAAAACAGTATATCGATACGGTCAATAATTTCAAAGAGCAGTGTCAAAAGAGCTTACAGATCCAAGACAAAACTTGGAATGACCTTTTTCAAAACGGTCCGAAAGGTTTTAGCCAATTACAAGAAAGTTATGCCAAAGAACAGCAAGATCTTCTCGTTCAAATGAAAAAAGGTATATGTATAAGTAGTTTGTTAAAGTTTGCTTTACGTGAAATTGAATATTAGTAAGTGATGCAAATCTATAACATGTCACTAACGATAAGAAACGATTCTCTTCCAAACCAATCTCTCTCTCCAGCAAATCAGGACATGATAGATCAACTGAATAAAAACTACAAAGCCCTTCGTGAGCAATTGAATGAGAATTACCTCTCCGTTAAAAAACAATCCCAGACGCATTTTGAGACGAACATTACGAAATTCCGAGAAACGATGGAGGACACAATGAAAAAGATAACGATTCTTCCACCAAAAGTCTATGAGGAAGCAATCAAGGATCTGCAAAAAGTGTACGGGAAAACTCAGGAGCAGGTTGACAAGAGCTACAAGTCCATGCTGGAGACTCTTGACAAGGCGTTTAAAGATACTTTGAAGCAACTCCAACTTCCAGAAATAAAACCTCAGGCTGGATCATCCGCAAAAAAAGACGCTGGAGCCCCGAAAAAGAGTAAATGAAGAAGAATTCTAGACGCTCGCCTTATCTCATTGTACTTTTCCATCTGATCCCAAAATATGTAATTATTTGCACAAATGAGCAATGAAAAAAAATATAGCCTAATATAGGACAATTCTAAGCAAAATTCTTTATTAAATATCTCAAATATTGTTGCACATCAGAGAGATTAAATAAATCCAAAAAAATGAACAGTTCTTTATAAAGTGACTACTCTATATACGCCCTGCGTAAAAATAAAACTTTTCTCTGAAACAACACTAATAATTATAATTGCTTATGCTAAAATAGTTTGGGCAAATATTCTTTGTAAAATCTGAGGTAGTTTTTGTGTGTCCAGACAAACGAAGGCCTTCCCAGGAGGCATTCTCTCGGTCAACCTATTAAAATGATAGACAAATTAGAAATAGAAAAACAATTACTTTGCAAATAATTATCCACGTTATTATGAATTAATTCATAAAAGTGAAAGAAATTTTGTAGGATTTATATACCGAGTAGCTTGATCACCCAAAGAGCCAATAAACACAGCGAAAGCTTTCACATCCTTATTGTCATTTAATATCTTGGCAAAATCACTGGGATTAATTCCATATCTTTCCAGATTTGCATCCGACAAAACAATCACAAAAGCTTCATCACTCTCCTCGTGTTCATCACCCAATGCTTTAATAGCATCCTGAGTCGCCTCTAATGTATAATCCCCGGAAGCACAAAATTGTGAATGTAAATGCATCATCCGGAGAATATCGATTCTTTCTTTCTCATTTTTAGGTGGTTGATTTTTCTCAGTCAATTGTAATTTGTATTCTTCACCAGAATGACCAATTATTTCGTACTGGAAAATATCTTCAAATCCTCTAAATGATTCCATTACTAAGAGCGCACATTCTAGCAGGGGAAAAAAATTTCAACTCCATTAATTTCTGCGGGGACAAAATCTTAGATTTCTTAAAGTTTTATAGCAAATACTGTCCAATTTACCCAACATCCTCGTGAGGCGTTTGTCATAGCCATTAAACCTTCGGAAATCAAAAATTCAATTCAATTTCATCTCATGAATATAGTATGCATTTTGATTCAAAATTTTTGAAAATAGTAAATCATTCGGCTTTGTATATGTATTTACCTGTACATGGAACCTGACACATCAACTATTAATTTAAGTCTCTTTGGTTTCTGCTGAGGATCTCCAGGCTCAGGCTCTGCACAAGTTTTACAGATATTTAGGTATCAATTTATTGCTCCAGGGAAATATTCAAAAATTAACCACAAAATCATGTACATAAAAATTACCTTCTTCTTGACGATTTTTATAAATATTCTTTTCGCCGACAATGCCTGAAAATTACAAGAAAAATGGATAATTTTGATGAGTTGCCTTCATACATCCAAAAAAATAGACACATCTCAGTGATTTGTCCAGCAAAAATACCCTCAATTATTTTGGCATCATCCAGTTCTCCACTCGTTTGATGTTTTGCCCATTTTCTTTCCTTTGCTTTCGCTTGTAAAGACTGCAGAATGACTCGAAGAGCTTGAACCTTCAAATAAAATGTACCATCAGTGAGATTTTTTAATAGTTTGATGGAAAGCTGCTAGTGAAATGAAATAAACTAAGGAATCAAACAAACCTGCGGTCTAATTGGATTTAAATATTCCTCGTACACACTCCCTTCATAAGTACTCATTTGGATTTCTTTCATTTTCTCTTCAAAAGCTTTCTTGGCCATTTCGCGAGCCATCTTCAGTACCTCCGGCGGAACATTTTGCTTGGCATCCTCAGAAATTTGAAAAACTGTATTGCCACTGTCCAAGCGATAAGGCCCTCCAGCACCACCTAATCCCGCAGTACTTCTACCCCCACTACCTAGATATTAGAAATATGAAATGACTTTATATGATATGAATATGAAAATTATAAATAATATAATATATACTAAAAATAAAATTAAAAAAAAATAAAAAAATTTCCTACCTCCGGCCCACGTATTCCCGCCAACATGGGGAGCATTTTTCTCATCAACTTTCCCGAATTTCGGAGACTCGAATTCGGATGGTTTAAAATTTTTGGTTGATTCTGACAAGGGATCATTTCCACCCTCAGCTTGCTTCAGTATTTCCGATAATGATGTCACGTTCACCGTCAAACCCCTATACAAAATACTTAATTACAATTCCTTCATATTGTACAAACATTGAAGATACCTTTCCAAATAAAAGTATGGATTTAATTTTCTCTCATATATATAGTTTACCCTTTTCGACTTCTCATCAAAATCCCAGTGGATGGCTCAAGTTTATATTTACTCAACGTTTCCTTCACTGCTTGTCTTAAATCTGAATTGTACACGTCAAAGTCAAATACATTGTCGATTGCTTCAGTCAAGGAATCCTCTGGATATTTCTATAAAATAATTCCCAAGTAAATAATTACAATTGAAAGCAGAAGTCCCACTAATGATTCACTCTTTGTGAAAAATGTCCTTTTAATATTACCTCTAAATGTTTCACTATATTTACGGCCTCTCGCGTAGAATAAGGATATGAAATCGTGCCATCGTCAGCCAGTTTTCTCAAGTCTCCAAATGCTTGAGCAATTCGTTTCAAATAATCTTGATCTATTGATGGTGCATATTTTTTTAGTAGCTCAATTTCTGACTCAACACTTGGATTGTCTATCGCATGAACACTAAATAAATCACCAATAACCGAGTAGAAGTCATTGCCAAGGAAGGGAAAACCTTAAAAAAATTAATATTTTTTTGTTTTTCTCCATTAATCTTCAAATAAATAGACATTATTTTATGATGAATGATTCTTTACCAGGTCGGTTGGCTAAGACGAACATTCGGAAATCTGGATGCAATGGAATGATGCTACTTTCGTCTATACTTTCATCTCTTACAAAATTACTCGGAATAATTCTCCGACCGTCCGACAAAATCATTTCACCGTTCTCTGCCAGTGTCTGCATGTAAATATGGAGGAAACAAAATGAATTCAATAACTATCAATGGCAAAAAGGGTACGCATTTAAAGCGGTATGTTTACAGTTTAACTTACTTTCAAAATACACGTGACATGTGTTGGTGCTTTGTCCGCTTCATCAATTACGATAATATGACCTTCCCTTGCTGCTCTTACGAGTGGAGAATCTTCAAAGGACACGACGCCATCGACTACTTTCTGCTGGACAGTCAGTGAATTAACGGTCGAATCGCTAATACAAAACTCTCATTATTATTACTTTTCTAAACAATTTAATTTTGCATTTTAAATAAAAATTATTACTAACCGATGAAGTTGAATATATTCCCGAGGACGATTTAACAAAAATAAGAGTTGGTCCACTAATTTATTCTTCCCAACGCCTTGATTCCCAACTAACAGAAGATGTTCGCCTAGCAAATAATCCTTGAGAAGCTCTTCCAAAGCGTGAATATGCTAAAAAAAACAATATTTAATTGATCATTTAATTATTAAAAAAAAATTAAAAAAATGTGGTAACGGTATCTCGTTTTTTTGTGCAAAATGTACGTACCTGTTGGATATTATAAAAGAGGACATGCGGGACCTTGGAATTATGTATTGTTTTTGTCCATTTTTCTGCTCTAGTTTTTCCAATGACAATGGCATTATCAGTTACTTCCACTTTTAATTCGGGATCCGATGATTTATTTTTCTTATCCTTATAAATCCTGTGTTTACTTAAAACTCTTTCTAATTCCTCTCTGTTCAACGGTGGTAAAAATCTGAAAACAAGCAAAATTAGTCATAATTCTTTTTACAAAATTTAAACTCGTTGACATTTCTTAAAATCATCATAGAAACACTTCCAGCAGTCCCTTTCAAATCAACTAAATAAACGACAAAAAGTGTGGAATTTCAAATACAAATTTACAAGTGTACACGAGTTTTTTTTTACAGTGCACTGTACCAAGGCGATAGACAAGGAATGCGTAAGAATTACTTGTATTACGCATTCCTTGTATATCGCGATATATCGCCTTGATGCACAGTAAATGCAGGGAGACTTTAGTGATGAAGAAGAAAAAGGCTGTTGATATGAGCAGTACTGATTTCCAGTTTTCACGGCATAGTTACATAGCAGAATCGGTAATTACAATCAAAATTCAAAATGAGCGAGAAATCTCCATTATCTGCAAAAGTTGCCAGTTTTAAAAAACAATGCGAGGACTCTCTATCGTCAAGTGGAGAAAAGATTAAAGAGCTTTTGAAAGCAGCCCAGAAAAATTATGAGGAACTCCAGAAAGCAGCTTTAGCTAAAAAAGATGACGTTGTCAAACAGCTGATAGAGGGTAAAAAATAAAATTGAATAAATTCCCACAGTCAATTAAAATGTTGACATCAAGAAATTAAGCACAAAAAAATTGAAACGAATGAATGACTAAACAAAAAACAAACTGTGGATTGACAGCTGATGACGAACTTATTGAAAAGATGAAAAAACTGCACGGAAGAATGAAATCAAAAATAGAAGAAGATTACGCCCTGCTTTCACAATCCATGGAACAACCGAAAGCAGATGCAGAAAGGCAATTAGAAGAGTTCAAAAAGTCGGCTGTCATTGCCTTTGACAAGGTCTCTGATAAAACGTCTAAACACTACCAGGAAGCAGTGGCTAATCTACAGGCTTTCAAAGGGAAAACGCAACCGGAAATTGTAATTTTTTACAAAAATGTGATCACTTGGTTTGACAAGGCTTTTGAAGATTCCATTGCCAAAATAAAGAAAACTGCAAGTCCTCCGGAGTCCACATCATAAAATTTATACACATTTCTTCAATGTGTAGTACTAAATTACAAGTTGTGAATTCGAAAATTCTCAATGTACCCAGTTAAATAAAATAGTAGAAAAATACCTTGCAAGACATGCGCGTTGAACTTCAGAAAAAATGCTTCCATTAAATCGTTCATGTCTTTTAGCTATTCGAATGAGTTGTCTTGTAGATAGAGATGCTGCTAATGATTTTTTTGAGGAATCCTCTGATTCTCGAAGATTTCTTGCGACTGAAACAATTTTCTTCAATTCTGGAGAAAGCTTATTTTTGCACTGTGTAAACAAATCCAACATATTTCGAATGTTAAGCATACAATTGTGAATACAATTCGACTGTTTATTTCTAACATTTTTATGTACTCACGCAAGACTCGATGATTCTGATTTCCTCCTCTTCAGTAATCTTTGGAAGTTGATGATAAAAGAACAAAGTTAACAGTTCAGGGGTCAACCACTTTTTCTTTCCTTCTGGAATTCCTGCAGTCGCCACAATGCTAACAACAAAAACTAAATCATAAATCCCGAATGTCATATTCATTTTTTTTTTTAAAAAAAAAACACAACTTACTAAAAATCTGGATGAATTCTTTGTACTTTGGACAAATCTTCGCCGCCCTCTTTGAGTACATCATAACGGTCAGATCGAAGAAGACGAGTGCCGTCGTGTAGTTGCAACTCTCTGTCTTGGACTAACCTGGATTCAACAATACACATATTTTAATATAGATATAGGCATAGTTAACCCATATTCACTTGTAAGATTCACACGAGGTTTTTAATTTTTACCTAAAAATAACGGACAGGGTGCTGGAATGGATTTGATCGATTCCATCTAATAAAGCCAATTTCCCTTCTAGTGCTGCATTAATGAGAGGCGAGTTTATCCAAATCGTGTCTCCCTGTGCATTAGTTGTTCTTTGCTGTAACAGATCTCGAGCTGTCATATCCTGAAATCCCCCCAAAATTCATTAGTACATAAATATGAGATGAGTCTGAGGAGTGAACTACAAGTTTGTCGGGATTCAAACAAAGTGTGAGGAAAACAACAACATTCATATATGACCAGGACTTACTTTATATAAAACGATTGGCTCGATGTTTTTAGCACCAATCAACTGAGCAAATTTCCTTACTGCTACACTTTTACCAGAACCTCGCCTTCCAATCAGACAGATATCTTTCTTTATAGAATGCGATTCTAGTAATTCTCGAACCATGTTCTCAATACTTGGAACGGGCACGTAATTGTCCAGTGTCTCAGCGGATGGGGAAGATTTTTCTGGTTTGAAATTAGAGGTATGAGGTTGCCCCATTTTGAAGCCCACTTTCACCAACATATCTTCCACAGCTTTGATTTCTCCACCTTCTTTTTTATCCAAAATCAAATCGTATGGGTACATTCGCAGAAATGCACTATAAGCTCCAACGTTTTTCTCCTACAATAGACAACAAAACAAGTCAAACTTTTGTACAAGTTCACAGCAACATAAGATCTATACATTTGCCATTATTGTATGAAATATTAAACGTACCATGAGTAAAGCAGCATCATACAAACTGTCCAATGGGAAATGTGGTAAAGTCATACTCCAAGGATTTTCTTGAGTTTGTCGGAAATCCGGATCATTAGACCACAGAATGGAGTAAGCCATGGAATTTAATTTTTTCAACTCGGCCACCGGAACATTCGGAGCCAATTCTTGGAGTTTCACTAAAGTTTCCTTTAAAACGTAATAAATCCCCCAAAAAATGAATTCGCTATTTAATTATGACAACAGCCTCCAATTGAAAATAAGATGAATCAATATAGTTTTTTCAGCTCATTGTCAAAGTCATCTGTCATGCGTCATCATAACCTAGAGAGTATGCACAAGAACCAGGTAAATACTATTAAAATTCCTCAGGACAACGACCCCGGAGGATTCAAACGTAGCTTGAAGATGTAGCTTTAAAAAAACAAGCAGTTGGTCGTGAGCTTGAGAACTCCGTAAATATTTTTCGCCTTGAAAAAAATAATCATGAGAAGTTTTTAGATTTCTCCAAATGCAAATGTGTCGTGCTCCGAGAGAGAGAAAGCGATAGAAAATAATCATGAGAGAATGGAATTTTGACTTTGGACACACACACATGAAAAAGACTTGAGGAGAAAGTTACCCAATGATTCAAACGAAACGACACTTTATAAAAATAGAGAGAGAGAGAGAGAGAGAGAGAGAGAGAGAAAGAAGACAGAAAAATCGTTGCTATACACTTTATCTGTAATTTTCTCACTTTTATCACACACACACACACACACATGCAAGACCAAAAAGGCATTTTAAATCCTCGAGTTATTCCAGTTTTTCTTTCTTTTTCGTGGGTACGGCTTGGTGTAATCAACACTTGTGTCCTGACATTTGACTTCACTTCGCTGTCGAACATCACTCACTCTTCACATTCACATGGAATCACGCGAGCCCAAGAAAAAAAAATTAAATTGCAACGGAATTTCGTTTGCTATTGTAATAAGAGAGGAGATGCAATAGGGTGACAGTATAATGCATAATACACACAGTACACACACACACACATACACACACACACAGGCAGAATTCTATAATAAGTTGAGACTGACTCCGGCCTTGTACCAAACATGAAATAATCCTCAAGTATGATGGTATGCATCTACATACTTGACATAGAAGACATAAATTCTGTGCTTCCTCCCCAGTTGAGTTCCAAATTACATCCTGAATATACAGACAACCCCAAATTGTACACATGCACACATACACACACTGACTGACGTAAATGTGAAGGTGAATTTCAAATCCAGTGTAACTCTTTCGTCTTTATAACTTCCACTCAAACTTTCCCTACTCCCAAACAAGCAAGCAGGAGAGAGAGAGAGAAAGAGAGAAATAAAGAGAAACTTTCTCGATAAAAACAGAGCGGAAATTCCTAATTTCACATCATCAGACTAGCCAAGAGATAATCAATACGAATAGGGAAATTAGACGTAGCTTTAAATTGTACAAATCGTAAAATTCCTCAAGAGAATCCAGAGAAATGTAAAATGAGAACGAACACGCTTCAAATTCCAATTCTAAAAAGTCTGAGGATTATTTTTTGCCTTTCTCTTTTTTGTTCAGCAACTGACCAATGTAACAACTTTTTCGATTTAGAATGTCTGGAGTTTCTTAACTTGCCAAACACCAAGGAATATTTTTTTTATTATTGAAAACCTCATCATTATCGCTCGAAACTCATCGTCAGTATTTCGTGATAATACTCCATGTATGTAGAAGTAGATTATTCCACCTGACAGGCTATATAAAAGTAGGAATTTTAAAAATAAACCTACCAATTAAAATCATTTGATTTGTTTATTCATTGACACATTTCAAGACGGTACAACAAATTACGACTTGTCATTCACAAGGGATAACACAAAATACATTTTAATCTTTATATTATGGAGCAGTGAGTAAGACATGATAATAAATATTAAATTAAGAGTATTCCCGAGAAGAAGCCAGCTTTTCATTAGTAGTTTTCGTAACAGTTGAGATTTTTTGATTGGAACTGGAAATGACAAGATATTTAAAACATATTTACAAATAGATATTTACCTACTTAAATACATAGCATATTATTATTTTACGATAGTAAAATTCCCAATTGTGGAAGTGAATCCACTTACTCGATAATCGGAAGGAAAATATGAAGTTGTACACGTTCTTTATTTGCTGGCACTTCAATATTGCAAATCGGTCGAGCTTTCGTCTCTCCCATCAAATACACAATACAGTCATCCAATTTCACTTGACCCCAAACATGATCTGGTGATGAATTGTCTCCTTCTTCAACCGACTCATTACAATTCTCACTATCCTCCCCATTTTCTCTCCCATCTCTCTTTTTCCTTCTCCTCTTTTTCTTGAGTTTGACAACATTTTCATCCTCCACAATCGTCACGGATTTTTTACATCTATTCTTATTATTATTGTCCAAAAATTGGGAGGAGGACATCATGATACTTTTCTTCAGACTAGATTGGATTTTTGGCAAACTTGTCGTCTCCTCTCCGCTCCCACTTCCCCCCGTCAGTTGTCCAGTACTTGTACTCATATTCCCAGTGCTTGTACTCCCAGCCACACTTGAATTATCTGACGGACTTGAAGATTCCAAAGGTGGGGACATACTCAGTCCATTAATAATTCTCATATCCATTCCTTTCATCCCCGTCGGGAGATTCCCTTTATTCCTCTTCACTTCCTTGTCAATCCAAGTCATGATTCGAGAGCAAAGGGAATTTGTTTCTTTCTCCAGTAAATTGGATGCAGATGCGGAGACAGACATTGACAACGACTCTGGTGACAAGGATCTCGTCTCTCGGCTATTATCAATATTATTTAGATTCTGACTGCAATTGTTGGTACTATTATTATTCTTTTTATTATTATTATTATTATTATTGTTATTTTTCCCACCGCCAAAACAACTTCCTTTTGTCCAGGAACTATTTTGCTTCCAATTTAATGGTAAATTAAAATCCGTTGTCGAATGGATTTGATAGAAATCTTTGTCACTTTCCCCTGTATTTTTATCGTTATTACTGTTTCCAGCATGATTTGAAGGGTAATTAAATTTGGAATTAGCAAAGAGTTCGTGTATACTATGATGATGATGATGATGATGATGATTGTGATGACTATTTTTATTATTCCGGCAATGAATTAACGGTAAATCCAATTCTCGTTCATCCCCAAATCGGTGATCCAAACTTTTAAATAATCGTCGATTTTGTCTCCACACTCGATTCCCATTAATTTCCAAGAAATCATTGGTAGAGGACTGATGTGAGGGATTTCCATTGAGGTCTAGTGAACTGGACGACTCTGAGTGCTCTTGACTAAAAGCAAACTTGTGATTGGAATGATGAGACGACTGAGAATTGGCATGGGTAATTGGGAAGACTTTCCTCACTGGTTTGTTGTTAGAGGTTGGAGGTAAAAACTCCACCTCATTTTCTCCATCGAGTCGATGAAGAACATTTGGAATCCCAATTTTCTTGCTGCTACTACTACTGTTGTTGTTGTCGTCTCCTCCTCGACTAGAAATCGGAATGCTTTTAGTGGCAGAACTATTATGAAGTAGACTAGTAGTCGAGCGAGTCGTAGTTGGATTTCCACGACTACTATTATTACTACTACTGCTGATATCATTGATGGTATCTTCAAGGAGAAATCGTCTAGTTCCATCTGCTTGAATGATACTCTTAATCTTGATGGGTTTTCTCGCACTGTCCCACATACTGACCATAAATCATGACGTTAACGCTTCATTCAAAAATCCTACCCAAAAAAAGACCTCATGTAGATCTCTTGTTATTGTCATCATGAATAATACTGTTCCAAATACATATGGACTCATCGACTGTTACTGTATTAAAAAAAACTATCCAATGTACCTATACATCTGCATATACTGTAGGTATATTAAAAAACTGTTGGATGGGATGTGATGAATGATTGTTGGTGAGATATTTCCTTTTTTCTCTCACTCTCGCTCAACTAAATCGATTCCAGTCGTATATACATGTACGAATAAATGGATGTGTATTATTTAGATTTGGACTCACAACCTGGAAACCTGGAGAACTTTTTTACTTTTTATTTACATGGTGAAACCTGAACCAGATACAACATAAATTACTCGCGATAAAATCACCGTTTATATTCGTATTCGCAAAAATGAGAGAGAAAGAGAGAGAAAGAGAGAGGGAGAAAGAAATCGTCCCAAAATAGACGGACGGCTAACTAATGGTTTCCCAAAAGGCTATTTCTTATTCACAATTCCCGACGAGCACAACAAATACACAAATACACTCACACACGTGGTAAATACATGAGCACATTAGTATCTAGGAATGTCCAGGAACGTACACAAACGATAGTGTACGTTCTTTTGCTTTCACTGTCCCTTTATATGTACGTTTGTGTACCCACGTGCTTTCTCACATTTGCATTCTATACAATTTACAGTGTGTACACTGAAGGATGTGAAATATTAAAGGCAAATACAAAAATATTGCACATTGAAAAATGTGATGATAATAGCACTTTTTCTCACAACACAATAAAATAGAATGAATTGGTAAATGTATGTACACAGATTAATGTACTTGTAAATGAAATGAAATGTAAATGTAAATGATGAATCTTCACAGTGTTCTTATTTTATGAGGGCGAGAATGAATATTTTGAGTTTGACTTGTGTTCATGTGTGTTGAGGAAAAGAACAGAGAACTTTCCTCACCAATACCGATTTGGAAACTGAAGTCAAAGTGGAAAATATTTCCGCTCAACTATCAAACTTTCACTTATACATATATATGTTTGAAAAGTCACAAGTGAAAATCATATTGCCGTACTTGCACTGGCATTTCATTTCTTGTATATTCTCCAATATGGTCTGCTCGACAATCTACTCAAACCCCGTACGACCAATGTGGAACTTTCACTTATCCTTATAGAATTTCTCTCTCCCTCAACATGAATGTGTTACTCCTACATTACATTACGTTTATCCCCATGAGCTTTCTCTTTCTCCCCTAAGACATATGAGCATTACTGAGAAATGCTCGAACTTGGAATTGAGCATATGAAATTATCTGAGTATCATGTGATGTCACTATTCTACACATATCATTGTTGTAACACAAAAAAAAAACAGGACAGATCAATGATCATTTGCAAAAAAAAGTGCGGTAAAAAAATTCCAAGGAGAAAGTTGAAGAAAAAACTTTTTATAAAAATTTGAAATAGTTTACAAAACTTTCTAACTCAAATTCGTATTTACTGGGGCATTGGGCGATGAATCCCGGTATTTTTAGCACGTTTATTTTTAAATTGACAGAAAACGAGTTTATTTGTATTCGTATTATATCGTACATTGTCAAGTCTAGACTCTATAGAGTATAATATTAAAAAAAAAACAAATGGTGTAGATATACAATGTCCTTTCCATACGAAGTTACAGTTGAAAACTACACAGATTCTAGATGAAAGACAAAAAAAAGTATGTTTATAGGAAATGGGAACTAAAACGGGAGAACGACTTGTTCATAGTGCGTGCGAACGACACAATAGAAATAAAATAAACGAAATTGCCATGCAGTTTTTGACTTGGAATATTTTGGAGCCCAACGGACTTTTGATCGTTCCTCGTATGACTTTCCTTTACTTTTAGGTATACCATATATACGAGTAAAATGATCATTGTGTTTCTGATGATATCGGTCTTCTACTGCAGGTAGGAAAAAATGTACACATTAATGCGTGTGTGAAGATACTCACCATCTTCTCAATGACATTTTTTCCTCCTACATTCTTGTACTTGCTAAAATGTTTATACATGCACAAGGTATTTTCTGTGTACATTTATTTGTTATTTGTCTTTATACCGAGACCGAGATTAAAGAGAAATCATGTCTGCATTGACTTCTCCTGTCTGTGAGACAGGAGAACAGAGAGAATGCAGATTATATTCCGAGTTTTATGTATACATTATGCATTGGTAAATATACTAAATACTAAATTCACATATCGTTCGATACATGATGGTGTCCAATGTGTCTGTAGACAAGGCTTTTTTGGATAGATTTCGAATTTCATGTTGTGGATTACAAGCGCGAGCCCGAAACGACAATAACTGTTGTTAAACTAGAAAGTGCAACCTAATGGCAAAAGAAAATTTGTACACGTAATTGTATTACCATCTTTTCAACATGCAATGGCAATAAGTACATGTAACATGTAAGTAATATGGAGTTGTGATTAGAGAGAAAAAATACTGTGAAACTTTATAAAAGATTACTAAGCTGGAGCATGAATAATGGAAAACGGAATTCGCACCCTGTAATTTTTTCCTAAATTCCAGACAGTCATTGGATTTTTGTGTACACAGTAGTATATACACATCATAGTAGCGACAACAACCATGGACAATAATAAGTACCTATTCTGTTATTATTGTTATTATTTTCGTTCCAAGAATATGAATAAATACGGAGTGGAATGCCTACACACACACACACACACACACACACACACACACACACAGAGGACATTCCTACACATGAAGTGAAGCCCCATTTGCATTTTGTCATTGATATTGACAAACATGATATGGATGTCATCAAAAAATGAAAGAACATGAATGCAGTCCAGCATGAGAAAGAAGAGAAAGCATATTTGATGGTTTGGTTTTTTCTTCTTTGACCGTGACAATGCAATGAAAGTTTAACTTTATATTGATTGATGGTCACGAGAAATGACGAATATAAGAAGGGATGAATGCATGTGTAGAATATGGGGAAAGAATGGATAATTATATGTCTAGCTATGCATTTGTATTTTGTATTGGCAGTACCTAATTTTTCCTTTTGATACTTCACATTGATTCGCAAAGATGTAACATTACAAGAAATTTTCAAGTAAGCAAGAGTTACATATAACAAGTGTATAGTTGAAGCTTGTTAGGAACACATAGTTATGCAAAACAATTATTATATGGGGATCGTGATCGTGACTACTCATGTGATGGATGATGAAAAATGTAACATGCCGTAAAATTTGTCTAAGAGTTATTAGGTCAAGAAAACGAAGAGTAAAATTTATACGAGGGAATTAAGAAAAAAGTTTTGAAGGATTCTTCATTCTTACGTCCGGTGTTGAAGGAATAACACTACGGCCTTGAAAGCGGGACCTTAAAGGTGGATCAAGTGGGTTGCCAAGGAAAGCGGGAACCGGAAGACCCAACGCAATTACACGAAAATCTTCATGAACTCGCACCAGTTTCCACCTTGCTAAGGATTCTTTGTCATGTTCCTATAATTTCATATACAAATCATGTGATATGCTCCCATCCAATCAATAATGATTTATTAAAATAATAAAACTCATATTTACGTAGGAATAAAGATACTGACCTGCAATAATTTGTCGAATCTGTCATGAGCAATTAAATGTCGTCCATCTTCTAGATGCATTTCTCGATTTTCCAGCAAGTTATTTAGAAGTGGTAATACATTCCTCTCAGCCTTTTCTATGCCCTCAACGATTAACAGCCTTCCCTCAGTTGCTGCATTCACTGCCGTCTTTAGATAGAATGGCAACAGATGTACACATGATTACAACTCATGGATCAATTAATTAATGTATGCACGAATAAAAAATCCACGAGAGCATTTGGCACATTTCTCAGGCATTTGCCAAAAAATGTCATGATTCATTCAGATATATCTAGATATGTACATACATACGTTTATGTGTATTATACTTGCATCTACGTACGTTTGCTCATATGTACATAGTACATACATATACTTATTATTAATTGCACAGGAAATATCATGGAATTTTTAACAATAAGAAAAGCAGCACCTGATCGATATATGTCGCTGTCTTTGCATATACTTCACGTCGCTGTTTCAAGTCAGTTTCCGTAGTGTCTCGCGAAAGACAAATATACTCAATTTCACGTCGTGTGATTTCTGCGAACGCCATTGTTAATTTTCGTCTGAGCCCTCCTGGATGACCAATCAGAAAAAAATCTTGACCCATCAAGTCTTTCTTAAGCATGAATTGTAAGTGTCCCAGTTCGGTTTGACTCATAGACTGATTATCTACATTGATTACAAAGAGACAAATTGAAAATGCCACATGAGAAAATAAAGTAGAACAACCAACTAAATGAATGCACGGTCACGTACACTAAATAGTATATGTACTACATAGTATGTAGGTAGTATATAGGTTTGAATTAAAATAATACATGTTAAAATTTATTCAAATTTTCAGAAAAGAAAAGTAATTAGAAGTATTTAAATATATAAGTATGATTTTGATTTACAGTAATGAATAGGTACGAGATGAAGTGCTTTCGGTTTTTTAACATCTTTAACCGTAGATCCAATTGAAACTCTTAAAGGATAAGATGAAAAATCTGTTCCCAAATCGTGCATCCGCACATACACATGTAAAAAAATTAAAAATCACAAGAGATAAAGAATGTACACATATAGTTAATTATACTAAATATATACAAGAAGTAAATTGAATCATGATATAATAATAATAATTTTCAGATCATAAATACGTAATATAAATCTACATATATTATAAAATAATAATAGTAAAGAGAAAAGTATTAGCTACCTGCTGAGTAAGATCTTAATTGAAAGGAGTTTAAAATACTCTTATGTAGTAGCGAAGGCATTTTTGCCCTTAATTTTGGTATTAAAAGGTACATCTTTACTTTAAAAAAGAAGAGAGAAGTCGTGTGATTTATAATAAGGGGTAATAATTACAAAGAATTAGTGTAGTGACTAAAATTCACGATCGTTAAAACATGATTTTGGAATTGTCAAGGCTGTGTGTTCAACAAATCATGATGATGATGATGATGATGATTTAAAAGTATTCGATATCATCGGCTGGAGCCTTTGCTTCTGTAACACTGTGGAGAGTTACTTCACCTTGTAAATTCCTGTAGATTCGAGCGTGAATGTGTTTTTCGTCACCAATCTTCACCTGGAAAATTAATTAAAATACACACACTTTAAATACTTAATTGGTTTAATATTTATTTAGTTTGTTTCAACTTTCAACTTGTAGCACACACAAGCAGAACACAATATAAGTAACTATATACTTCAATACCAAATGGGCATTATGTAATAAAACAAAGTTTATCGTTATAGCTTTGTAATTAATGAAGAACTACTCTCGTTTTATCAAATGTACATGTGATAAAAAAAAGAGTACTTTGCACTCCAAATTAGATTATGCAACAACTCATACAAATTTCATTTAGTTTTAATACACATTATCGATGTATTTTCAATTATTTACCTTCACAAAATAGTTGGTCCCAGCTACGACTTGTGTCTTGTAAGCAATGGGATGAAGTGTATTAGGTGCTTCACCTAATTTTTCACTAATTTGTCCTTTAAGGGCCTCCTCAAGTTGAGTACAAATCCCTAGAATCGTCTCGTCAGCTGGTTTCTCTGAATCCGAGATTCCTCCACAAATTTTTCCCATGATTTAATTTTGTTGGTTTCGTGTGAAGGGCGGTAATACTTCGAGAGATTGATCAGACGACTTTTTTGAAGCGAAGAGACCGGACAAAAAAGTTATAATAATTTATTAAAGTTCAGTTTGGAATTGAGAGTGGAAGTGAAAACTAAATAATTACTTGCTAAATAAATATATTTATTTGGAATATTAGGACGAAAATGGCAGACGTAAGTAATATATTGTCAAGTTATTCTAAATTAAAACAGAGTACTTAATATTTATTATTTACTTACAATGTCCTTGTGTGTAGAAAGAAACTTTGTCGTTTACTTTGATGGTCTTATTATTAATTTGGTTGTTTTTGTATGTTTAAAGGAGCTGCGCAGGGGATTGATGCAAATACTGTCGAGGTAAAAATATTTAGTTTGCTACTAACATTATTTCTGGTTTTTTACCCCTTTATATAAATGTGTGTTGTTTCTGGTCGTTAGGGCCAGGAATTTTTAGGATTATGATACTTCATACGCCCCATTTACACATGTACATTATTTGCATTGTATACACTTTTTACTGGTGGGTCTCTTGACTAGTCGGGACGAGTACAGAGTATGACTCAAATGACTAATCCTTATATATTAGTATTCACATTTTATGGCTTATATTTTACAGACGGTTAAAGTAAAAAAGGAATATTTTGCGAATGATTCACTTTTCTTCAATAGTACATCATTCATCATTAGACGAAGTTGAACGTTGATATATATATTATATTTACATACGTAGAATGTCATCCTGCCTTGTTGTGGTCATAATATGACCGTCATATAGTTTTAAAAAAGAAAACAAATATAATTATTCATATTAAGTATATATATAATATTATATAGGGCAAACTATGAATATATTCTTAACTATGTACTAGTGCATGACGATCGTTTACATATAAATGAGACTCGTGTCATAATAGACTTGTTCTTTTAACCACAAATTCTGACACAAAGATGGTCTCTATATTAAGTATAAGGACATAAATAGGATTTATTAATGTTTAATGTACATTTTCTAATCATTTGCTTCAATATCTATTAAAATTGATGACGAATCTTGTCAAGCCCCACTGCTACATAATATACTAGTTTAGTATGCACAATTTCATCACTTCCGACAACTCAATTCATCATCTGCATATATAGCCGCTTACTGTGCATATGTGTATTTATGAGAGAGAATATTGGATAAGAAAACTTTTTGAAACGCACATGATTATTTTGAAATGCAGTCCTTGAGACTAGTACGATTGACATTTTTACACAATGTATATGTCCAAAAAATGAAGTGAGCTTTGACTCGGTCAATGATGTAATGATATTTACTTACTATCTTTATGGTTTTCTAGTGTGGACGGTCTCTATGCAATATTAATTACAGACAGGGATGGAGTTCCCATTTTGAAAGGTTAAAAGAACTCAAGTTTGTGATTGTGTGATATAAATTTTTCCATTTTCCTTATACATCTCCTCTAAAATGTTCTCTTTTATTTTGTTTAGTTAATACCGAGTCAGTTCCAGAGCTTTCCCTTCGTATGAATTTCCTGTCCACTTTTGCAAATGCTACAGACCAAGCAAGTAAATTAGGAATGGGGAAGAACACACGAATCATTTCCATGTACCAAAATTTTCAGGTAATTAGATACTTATTGAGTGAACGAACATGTATAGTGAGATTTTGTTTGACAACATGTTTTTTGCATATATATATATATATATAGTTTCTTTGAATTGTTTCATACATCTTTTTCATTTGGTAATTCCAGGTTATTCAACTGAATAAGATGCCGATTGTCATTACATTGATAGCAAGAAATTCAGCAAATACGGGATATCTTTTGACCCTAGAAGAAACGCTGGATCCTTTGGTCCAAGCCCTTCGTGGAGATGTGGCCTCTGAATAAACTTTAAGCATCGGCCGCAATAAAATATCAAATATCCATCGTCATCATTTATAATTATTGCCAACAATCAACCATACTACACATTACACATAGTAATAGTTGTAATACTAATAATAAGGAAATGAAAGGAATTTTATATATCAGCATGTTCATCGTTCATCGTCGCCAATATTAATATTTACGCCCGTATAAAATGTACCTAAGAAAACAAAGTAAATAAGCCGCAAAAATCTCGTCTTTATCATGTCTATACGAAAGGAATAATTATTACTTTTTAATCTATAGTGTAAGGAAATATATAAATATTTATGTACACAAATATTATTATTTTGCTTTATTTAGAGTACACTACTACATCTTTTTTAAATCTCATTTTACTCGATAATACAATATTCAATATAGAGATGTGCAAGCCAGAGATTTCATTAACCAGCTCAAAAATTTTAAAATGTGGATGAGCGATCATTTATTAATCATTTTATGTCGATGTTTCTTTTAAAAAGTTTATTACCTGGCTCAAATTTGTTGGCTAGCTAAGATTTTAAATTTTTTGGCTCGCCAACTAAAATTAAAAGTACCCTATATTCATATAGGCACTAAAGTATACTAAACACATTTTGTCGATAAACTGTCTAGTTTGCCTGTAAAAAGACTTAGCCAATTAGACAGAGTTAGCTAGCTAAATCTTTGGCTTGTATTTACATGTCTAAATTCAATATTTTTACATTTAATTGAGTTGTAATTATTATTATTATTATTTTAAATCAGTAGTTTTCTCTTCATTTTCTACACGGTCGAGCTCTCTTGTGATGGGCATTAAAATTATGGAATTGTAGAGGGAAATATTTTTTAAATTTCTTATTCGCACGTGTTTGCTCCAAATTCAATCACGTCGAATTAATTCGCTGTTTTTTTGAGAGACTATTGTAATAATAACAACATAAATGAATTAATAAATCAAAGTGATAATTAATTATTAACTAAACGTGCAATCATGCCTTTCTTTATAAGAAAAAAAGAAAAAGAAGGATTGAAAAGTAGTAGTGGGGCTAAATCAAAGGAATTCAAATTTAATAATACAGATGCTAAACAACGTGTATCCCGACCACCAGCAAGTAAATTTGGTAATAAAAAAAGAAAGTTTCAAAGTAATAATAATAGTAGTGACTCAAGAAATGCTGGGAATCGTAATAGTGGGAGTAATGGTATATCCATAAACAAAAAATCCAAATATGATGAAGAAATCTCGAGTGACTCGGAGGACGGAAGTGAGAATGGAGATAGAACCGAAGATATTTTACTTAATGAGGAGGATACTGAGACAGCAAAGGAAAAACAAGTTCGACTTGCTAAATTATATTTGGAAGAAATCAAGAGAGAAGAAGAGCAAAGGGCAGATGATGCCGTCGTTGATGAGGAGACGATAAGCAAGAGACTTCAGGACGATGTTTTGGAGGCGGAAGGACGATTGAAGAAAGAAGTTGCTGATGGAGTAAAAGCTGACACTAATAATATTAAGTTACTCAAATGTCCCAAATATTTAAAGAAATCCGTGACTTGTTTAGCCGTCTCACCCGATGATGAATTCATTTATTCGGGGACGAAAGGTGGTCATTTATTTAAATGGTCAGTGAGTCAAGGGAAAAAAGTTTTATTAGTCAAGAGTTTAGAGAAATTAAGTAAAAGGAAAGAAAAGAAACGAATCAAGATACGAACTCCAGACAGTAATTCATCACATTCCTCCACCATTAATGCTATTGCCATTTCAAGCGACGGGAAATTTCTTGCGACTGGGGACATGGATAATAAGATTGTGATTTGGAATCCAGATACTTTAAAAAGAATACATGTTTTTAATGGTAAGGACTTATTTGTGTACCTAGTACTTTTGACTGAATTAAATGTGTATTTATACATAAACATGCACATGTGCATTTAAAAATAAATGTAAATATAAATGACTGTACTTAATGCAAAATTTCTCTCTGCTTGTTGGCAGGTCACCGGAAACCTATTCGTGGTCTTGTATTCAGAAGAAAGACGCACATGCTCTACTCATGTTCTGATGATAGAACCGTCCGAGTTTGGTCATTAGATGAAATGGGCTACGTAGAAACGTTATTTGGTCATCAAGATTCAGTAAGAAACGTTTGGCAATTTAATATTTGGTTGATATAATACGAAAAGCAATGCTTATTATTTATTTGTTGTTTATTTCTACAAGGTGACATCAATAGATGCTCTCACACGTGAAAGAGCCGTATCTGCTGGAGGACGAGATGGTACAATTCGAATCTGGAAGATAGTTGAAGAATCGCAACTAGTTTATAATGGAAATCCTAATGGAAATATTGACTCTGTGAAATTAATTAATGAAGGTTTGTTGAAATATCATTATAAGTATATACGACATTATGATGTTCTGTTCAATATGTTTTGGAATTTGAGAATGTTCAAATTAATAACTTTGTTTCTTTGTCTATTTTTTTTATATAGAGAATTTCATATCATCCTCTGATGATGGTTCCGTTTCTTTATGGAATGTGAATAGAAAAAAGCCTTTAGTCATAACGGAGAAAGCTCATGGTATAAGTGAAGAACTTGGACATCCTCGATGGATATCTGCCATTGCTTCGTTTACAAATACGGATTTAGTTGCAACGGGCTCTTCGGACGGTTTCATCCGATTATGGAAATGTGGAGAGAGATTTAAAACTCTGACAGAAGTTTTCAACGTGCCTTGTCCTGGATGGGTAAATTGTATTGAATTTTCTAAGAATGGAAACTTTTTAGTTGTAGGTACAGGGAAAGAACATCGCTTAGGAAGATGGTTTCCAGATAGTAATGTAAAAAACTCAATTACAGTTATACCCTTAGTTAAAATTGATAAAGATGACGAGTAGCTTTTGTTTTTTTTTATGAATTTAATGTATGTAAGTAAAGTTCATTTATATTTTATTCATTGTGCCTGGATGGGAACAAACATTTTTACTAACATTTACATGTTTTAATGTAAATCACAGAAAAAAGTATAAATTATGCTTGGAGCGCAGCAATCGAGTCTAATAATTCGAATTTACTGTAATTTTTTTCGGTCATTTTCTACATGTGTTAGAAATTCTGTTTTTTTTTCTTTTATAATAATTCTTTCTTGTCGACTCCGTATTATCTACTATATTAAATAACTGTAATACATCTGGAATTAATTGTTATCATGCTCAAGGAGGACCTTAATCATTAGTAGAAGATGAATTCATCTGAACTTTATTGCTGATAGTATCATATTATTATTTTCATAATATATACAATATTAATTATATATAATATTATATATAATATATTTAATTTATTATTCAATTGAAATATAACTAGTGTTATTATTATATAAATGAAATAATGAAAAATAATCTTAAGTACATACATCAATAAACTAGATATATATATACAATATTGAAACTTAGTCTAGTCTAGTTAAAATCATTATTATCGTTAAAGTACAGTGTGCAAAACATCACATGAATGGCAATGTATTTTTGGGCGAAGGAGCTTCTGGTCGCTGTAAATTTAAATAATGGACAAACACAATTTATAGACATGTACATTTAAACAAATAAGAAGTTGGTAGGTTTGTAAAAATATTTTAGGGATCTATATATATAAAAAGGGAGGTCAGAGGTTTGTCTACATCAGAATGTATTTATAATATTTATTATTATTAATATTTGACTATTGGGTATGTGCAATTTTCTCAAGGAATAGACTCGAGCTTCTTGTTAGAAATTTGTCTCTCACAGTCGAATTTAAATTTAGGGTAAGTGTCAAACATTTTCCAACCTCATTAACGGATTTGTCGTGAATTCCAGTTGTACTTGGTTTCCTACTCAAAGTCTGACTTGGCTCCCATTTATTTCGATCGTCCTTTTTCCGAATCGTACTCGTTCCGGGTTTTGAAGGACTTCCTATACATAATAACGATTTAGAAATGCGTTTATGACTATTTCATATGGTACAAATTAATATGATTCATATTATATGCACACACACAACTAAATCAAGTATATGTTTTCAGTTTGTTTTTACCCAAAGCTAGAAAAGGAAAAGAAGAGTTATTATCATCAACAACTTTCATTCGAGGAAGAAATGATTCTTTATTATTGACAGATGAACCAAATGCAATCGGTTTATTGCTACTGGATTGTGAGTAGAAAGTAGATTTCTTTGGTGATACCGAGGATTTCTTGTGTCCTAGGGAATGTGAACTGGAGTTCAAATTACTATTACTATTGTGATGGTTGTGATGATGTGGATGTTGATGGGTATTTGTATTGGGTGATCGTACAGGGACAGGGGCATTGGAGGCCATAAACATATTTGACCCTAGGAAAGTTAGTGTTGTGACAGGTAATTGCCGATTATTTATATTCATATGCATACTCAAACCCTCAACCCCTCCACGCTCATCCGATTGTTCTGAATATTTTTTACTCATGGAAAACCTTCGAGTTTCTTGTGGATGTGGTGGATGTAATGGAGGGTGATGAGCTTGGAAAATCGGAGGATTAATTAATGGAGTGGAATTATTGGTCTGAGTTGTGTTGGATTCGGGTACATTGAATTGACCACCACTACTACTATTGTTATTATTATAACTTGTTAAAGGGATGGAGGCTATCGGTGCTGCGGTTAGAGTTTCCTCAGATAATTTTCTAGGTATCCGAGATTGGGGTTCCATACTGAGTGCTTTAGACACTCGACCATTCGTACTGGTAGTTATAGTATTATTTGGTATCTTGTCTACAATGAACGTTTGTTGCCGACTCAACGACATGGAGGAGGATGTACTCACTGTAGTACTTGCAGTTGTTACTGTAGCTGTTGAAGTTGTGATTGCAGGGGCAACAGCAATAGTATTAGTGTGTGTATTTTGGCTTTGAAGTGATTGTAATTTCAATGAGGGTGCTTCATCCATCGAAATATTCCTTAGAATCGGATGTGAAGACTGAATATGTTTTGTAGGGAGAGTTAAGGGAGGGACGGACGGGCTCACATTTGCAATTCTTTGTGTTTGTTTCTTGGAAAAGGCTTTGATGGGGGCTCGACCCTCTTGTTGTAATTTTTGATTCAGTTCAGATAAAAATCTATATCCAAATTGAGAAATGTTTTACATATTTATTAGTATTCCTGAGCAAATAATTTCAATTGCATTTATGGTTATTCATTGAGCGAACCTTGTAGGGAAATTATCATGGACGAAATAAGGCAGTCTGAGGAGGGAACTACAAGTTGGTCGGGCGGATGGTTCTGGATCCAAACAAAGTGTGAGGAAAACCACAGCATCATCTGACCAGGACGGGAACATGATAGAAAATACAGATACTTTCGAACCACTCCGATTCCGTATTGTTTGATTCTGAGTTTGTTGGTCTGCAAATTTTAATTTACTCGAGCCCGTAGAGCCATGTCGGGATTTTGGGTATTGAAAACCCCGAAACGCGGAATTCCTGGCCATGATACTCAAGTGTCGTTTAGCCAACCTTCCTGTTAAATTGTACAAGAAAAACGAAAATACAAACCCATAATTTTGTAAAACATATATACATATATATCGGAATTCCTACAATTGCATGAATGTAAGTAGTTTCCAAACATGAATAACCCCAGTGACGAAATGAGACATGCAATCGTCTCAAGTCTCTCAAGATAAAACATTACACGTCATACATGTACCTTTCCCCTCTAACACTCATTCACATGTTTTACAGTCTTGTGCAGAGAGTTACTTTTTCTCTTACGATTACGATTAGTAAATTCCAAAGATTATAGGATTAAACATTTATTTCCCTAGTCACTAGTCTATTTCCTTTTTTACAATGCTCAACCTTCTAACATTATACATATACGAAACCATTATTTTGCCACGTTTGTCCAGCATTTGTTTTCACTCTTTCTCTCTCAAGTTTACGTGTCAGCTCAAAAATTTATTATTTGCTCATTCAAGGACATGCTCACATCCCGTTTTTTTCTCTTGTTTTTCTATCCGTCTACTTCCACAATGGAAAATACAAAGACGGTTTTGTAGTTTGTACACCTGGAATATGAGGAATTTATGAGAGAGAGAGAGAGGAAGTTGACTACACATAGACAAAGGAATATCAACTGGGAATGTATAGAGTGATACGGGAGCAGCATTTCAAATTTAGTGTAACACGTCAAATTTACATTGAAGGCCAATGGCTAATCAATATATTATAAAAAGTCATATGTTTGTTTTCTCTGAAACTCTCCTTTTCTTCAAGACTTTAGTAGGATAGGATAGGATTGAGTGTTTATAGAGAGCCGTAGCTCACAACACATTTTTAGTTGTGTGTGTATGCGAC
>JAIUND010000346.1:0-79480 GCA_034699125.1 Gisinianus flammeolus
CGTACTTGATTTACATTAGCAAAGGGGCGTAGCCGAAATATATAGGACTGTTTGAATCTAGACCGACGATATACATATAGTACATTGTGAGCTGGGCTAAAATTATATCCATAATGTATAAGTATAGGTACTTGCAGATTATATTACAATTTGTAATTCTTAAAATCTAGCAGAAAAAGGTATTAAATAAATATAATATGTATTATGCGTGTCTATTTCATTAAAATTACATATTTTAATACGTACATACATATGTATATTTGTACAAAGTACTTACACAAATCGTAATAGTCGTCGTAGGCAGCAGAATATATAATGTACATTTTTTCACAACATTTCGTCACCTACCGTTATACTTACATTCCAATCCTACATGATTTTTTTTGCAGCTCTTACGTTCTTCGTAAAACTCGTACGCTACTTTTATTTGTTGCAAATAATTGTAGTATATGAGTTTTACTGACTAAATTTAACTCCTTTGATTTTTCAAAGAAAATAAAACAGATAAAATCTTATGAGAAATCTCCTTCTGTACATTGATATCATATATATGTGTATGAATTATGTTTATATCCGGACTATGTAGATACTTATTGGATTTGAATTCTATAACGTGCTATTATTATATCATTATATATCATTACGTAAAAAAATAACCTTTTGATTGATTTTTTATTATTATGAAGAAATATATTTAAGCTGCACTATCTCGAAAAAGCCTTAATTTATTTAGGTAAGAGAGTAGGTAAAGCAGTAAAAATCTGTGATCTATACTATACGTATTTATCTCTAACGCGCAAAGAAATAATGTACATATTTATATTTATAATAATATAATTTATGTTTTCAAGCTCCGCGATTACAATCATATAAACATTCTATTATATATATAATAGACTGGGGGGAAAATCTAACAAAATCCATTGATATGATATAACAGGTCAGAAAGGTTTAAAGGAGAAGAAGACAAGGAGAAGGAAATGGAATTATATAAACTACGACAAAGCAGAAAATGCAAAAAAAAAACAAAACAAACGGAAAAAAAAGAAATAAAACAATTCGGTTTATGATAAAAGTAGACGTATATAATGTTATTTTATATTGTTATTGTATTGTATTGTTATTGTACAATGTTTTGCATTGGAAAAAAACTCTCGAGCCTCCGATGAAATTTGTAACTATATATTGGAAATCTACTTGGGAGCATGCATATATACGTAATTCACATTGTCTCTTATAAATATATACAAACTTATACATATTTTGTAGGGAACGGTTCACAAATCTTACACGTCATCAAAATAGGGGAGGGGGGATTGGCCGGCCTATCTTTTACATCATAGGGTCATCATTTAATGATAATCCACAAGGGAGGGAAAGGGGGAGACGCAGTGTCAAAAAAGTACCACGTGCGACCTATAGGTATAATTTGTGAATCGTCCCTTGGATGTATACTGATATTTTGTATTTATAATATACATGACATGCACATATTATATTATATCGTTTCCTTATTCGCACAATTTCTGTTCTACATAATCATGTGGTACTAATGGAACTTTTGAACTTGGGACGACGAAATAAGGTCAGAGGTCTCTGTTCCTTATATTTAAAAAATTAGGGTCCAGTCAAATTATGTCACGTCACGACACAGATGACGAGGATGGTGAGGGAATAAATATTGAATTGTTATTCTGCTCTTCCAATTCATCCTCTTCGTTATCTTCTTCATTCGCCGCGGCAAGAACTTCCAAGAACCTGAGAAATCATACAGAAATGAAAGGATTAATTATATGCAATCAAAAGTACATGAAATTTTCAATATTAATACTAAGTGACTACTCTCATAGCTCCAATCACACTCCATTAATACATTTCCTCTGAAATGCAAGTATGACTGTGGAATACTTCTTTTTTAAATTCCGGCCTACAGCAGCAATAAAAAAAGCTGCGTTTTAGTAAATCACTTTTGCTACACACTTAAAACTATAATGAAATTCTAATTGTTTTACGGGAATACTGAAAGATTACAATATTTCCCCGTACACCTCAACCAAACTTTATTTTGCTTTTACTAACGTTATATATCCTGTTATCACATGTACACTTGGAATTACATACGAATGTGTAAGGTCATTTAAGAATTCGGACTTTCTCATATCACATAAAACATAATATGTATGGATCCTTCCATAATAGGAAGTTCCTGTAGTATGCACAAGCTCATTTCCTATACTTATCAATGAGAGTTCCCTATTTTTTCCACGCTCAAAATGTTAAATACACTATATCTTTACGGAAATATGCAACTATATACCTCTTAGGTGCGTGATGAATTATCAATACCTTTTCACCTATAATTAAACGTTTTTCTGTACGTATAGCAATGAGAATTTAGGATTATGAAAGTCTAATAATGAGGAGCATACATTTCGAGTTTCGAATAACGCATGTTGACAATAATATTGGCATATTCCGATAGAAATGATTGAAAACACAGCGAATATAAACAAAATTTGTTATTATTTTATCTCATATACATTATGTATAATACATACATAGACATATATTATATATAATCTCTGAGGAAATCGGGAATCCTACACACATATAATGATTTGTCAGTTTTATATAAGAGTACAAGTCTTAAAATATTGTACAACTATATTTCGCGAGCTAGACAGGTCAAGGGCAAGTTGTGGCAAGGTCATGAGGTCACTTTTTGTGTTTAATTTATTAATATTAATATCATAGTGCGCACATGCATAACAACATTAACAACTCAACCCACTTCGCCTTATACAAACAGCAAAACAACTCCAGCCATCCCATAATATTATTTCATTGCGTACAGTCACCTGCCATATCGTCATATTGCTCTTTATATAGTGTATACATTATTAAACTGCCCTGCACAATCCTCACAACAAATTAATTCCCTGTACTGTGTCTTCACAAACCAAACGTGTACATGGTGAAAAAAGTTTGAAACAACAGCAAAGAAATAAAATGAGAAGAAAAACTTAATGTGCTTTCATAGCATGTGAGGTCGACTTATCTAAATGAGAACCAACAGAGTCCCGAAGTAAAGTTATTATGAAATATTTTCTCCTCTTCAACGAGTTTCTCCATTTGTGATATTCATGATATGTTCAATCCATTAAAACAAGTCGAATACGTTGGACTAAAACACTACAAAACTACAAACACACACACATTATATTACTCGCGAGTTTTCGAATCTCATTTGTCCATTACTTCTCACAGTGCCCATGGTATGTACATACATGTGGAATAAAATATCCTTCATCCTTCAGAATTTGCATTCAAGTTCACACGAGTTTATCCCTATTCTCTATACTCAAGTCTGGTTAGTCTGTCCCTGTTGCATCGTGTCAACGTGTCGTCTACCTATATATCCATGTGTCTCACACAGTCTCCACAAGTGTGAATGTGTAGCTTTTACTTGAAGATATAGTAGACTCCAACAAAAAAACATTTTTATCGTTACTACAAAGGTCGATTTGGATTTGATCATCAGCCCATTAGGCGACCGGTTTCTCCTCTCATAATCTCTTCACCATTAAATAAACGACCTTTTATACGTCTGTATGAAGAAGAAACTCTCCGTTTTGGATTTTGTCATTTCGTAGCATTCCATTTCGTACTCTTGGGAATAAGAAACGGCGAAGTAATATTATCTTCTATATGCACACATTGGCAAGAATACAGATACGAGACACATTGAAGAGATTCCTTATTGGAAACGTAAACATTGGTTTACATATATGTATACTCATATTATTTTACTTGTATACGATGATGTAACATATATAAATCCAGTCCAGGTACAGTGTTAAAAAAAAGCATGCTTAGCTGTATTGGACTAGGGTAGTGTAAAGTTCCTCAAGATTGGTTATGGTTATACACATTCCACTTTAAATTTGTAGATACGTAAAGAGACAAAACTTAATTGTACAAAAGGCAACAAAAAAACATTGCAACCTCCAGTCACAATAGGTATTGTGAAACTCCACATTCCTCACTCACACACATGAAAAAAGAAAGAAAATGCTGCAGTATGTTACATACTGCATTGGAGTTTATTATTGGATTCCAACAAGATTTATAATTTTATAAATCGGTTTTAATGGCCAACGAATACATCACACTTTTAGTTATTTGATAATGCGAACAATTGTCGATCTCCCTCTTTGCTTTTATCAATTTGAGCTGTGAGGGTGCATGATTCTCGAGAACAAGTTATTCGAACTTATTCTGACATCTGCATGTAACCACCATTGTCCACATTCCCCTCATTGTTTAGTATCTCTCCAAGAAATATTTTTATTCATCTTACGAGCTCAAAATATAATAAATAAATATATGTACTTCCACAAGCAAAAACTTTTATTTCATAATATTCATAGTCAAAAGTTCGACTGGTTTTCGCAATGGAATAAAAAAATATATTCATTGGACAAGTATTTTTGTGAGTATTTCAAAACTAGAAATTCTACTGTACAAAAATCTTCGCTCGTCACTACTGTATTTCCCTCAAATCCTGGCCAAGAAAGTTGTCAATTCGAAAAGAAACCAATTACCAAAGTGAGGGAGTTGTTGGTTTCAAATAAAGGTAAATCTTTGTCAATATTGTCATTCTGTATGAAATCATGAGGCTCAACTGAGTTGAAGCTACTTTGACATTGATAGTTTTATGTATCTATCCATACAATATACATATACTATAATAATTATAGTATAATTCAAAAACCGAAATACAAAAATTCTTGTAGTTTCTCAATGTAATGTCTTTAAGACTATTGTGTGTGTAGGTGGATAACAAAATGTATCGAATGCAAATTTATACGCTCAAAAGTAGCCAGACTATACAGACTTTCAGTTTTATCCAAGTTTTACCATGGAAACTGAATTACCAATTAAAATGTAATGTCAACAATTGAAAAAAATATACAGACTATCAACCTTCACCTTTACACAGTGCGTACAATACAAAGACAAGATCTGTTCAGACGTTGAAAAATCTTGTTGTTTGAAGATCTGGACATTGTATGTATGGGTACGTTACGTAGGTAGTATGCACAATCGTATGAAGACGATCTTGAAAAACAAGAGAGGAAAAAACGTTCAGACACATTAGAGTTGAAATACGCCGCAAAAAAATGCACAGTATACATATTGGTATTCACGTACGGGTCCAGACTAATAGAAAAGAAAAATGTATGAGAAATGGCAACGGCAGTCCCTCACCCATTCGTAAAGAATCTTACACTTACTCACTCACTCACTTCATTGCATATACAGGGACAGAGAAATGTGAATTTTTTTTTATTAAAACACGCCCCCTCCTTGACCAGCTCTTGAATTTTAATCAGTTTCCCTCTGTAATACACATAAACACTGCCGAGTGTTCAACTACCGTATAAACTACAATAGACTCCCTCTATTTTATAGAGTCCCCCCTCTGCAGAGACTAAATTCTGCGCCCATGTCAAATACGTTAGCGTACATAAGGACATTACAATACACTCCCTGGGACTCTATAATATTTTCGGATACACTCCCTGGGAGTCTATTCTAGTTTATACGGTAATTCCTTTCATCTCTATATAGTCTAACTATTTGAACTCTTCATGCACCTGAGTTTCTATTAGTTGTGACTTGGAAGAAAACCTAAAACTTGGCACCTTTTCGTTCATTTTTTATTTACAAGACAAATAATTTTGAATTCTGGTAATTAAAATTACGCATTTTAAAAGCGTCTTCTCAATTTCCTTCCAAATTTGTTCTACATTTTGAAACTCTGCATCTTTTGTTAAAACAACGATCTGCTGTTATTTTTTTTATCAAAAACAGTCTAGGTCTAGATTTTAGAGTATACACTCATTAGCAGCGGATGTTTTTAATCTTTAGGCTGTCATTAAATTTATGTCTCCACGTTGTTCTACAGGTTGATACATCAAAATTTATAATTAAAAAAATATGCACTGTCGTATATTTGATGTTTTTGAAAAACATGTACAAAGAAATGTTGGCCTATATATGAGTTAATGGTATATTAATGATGGTTTTTAAATTAATATGGTTTTCAATATCTTTTCCCCGAAATGTAAATGTGCAGATAATCCCCGTTATAGTGGTAAAACAACAATAACAATATAATGTAACAAGAAAATGATTAAAACTGAATAGAATTAAAGATTTACTTGTAGGGTTTCTCCTCTCCTCTGTAACTACAAATGACATTAGTGAGAGCCATTATGTAGTGTTTGGCTAGTGTGAGAGTCTCAATTTTCGACAGTTTCCGTGCCATCGTCACGTGAGGAATCACTTCACGAAGTTGCTGTAAGTTACAAAAAAAAATTATTATTACTAAACATCTTCATTTAATGTAATCATAATATTGGTCCATAAATGTAGGTTACATGGATAACACGTAAATTTTCCATCCCAAATTATGTTTTTCATCTTTAATCATTCAAAAAAACAGGCATGATAAACTTTCCCGACACAGAATTTAAAATGTAAAACAACCGTATACTAATAGAATATATGCATTGAGTGAGAGAGAGAGAGAGACAGAGACAGAGAGCAATGAATCTGAAATCTAGTCACGAAAAATATTTTGGTAACAGAAAAAAACATCAATTATAATTAAATGACGTCCCATCTCTTGCCAAATAACTTGAATTTCATCACTCTAAATGATCAAGTTTAACTGCAGTTCCTCTCTTATCACGGAAAGTAATCCGACAGATGCATGTTCAAATACTTTGATGCACAAGACATTTTTACCTGAGAGAACACCAACAGGAAAGCCTGTTTCAAGTACGAATACAAAATATGTACAACTTAAGAGGATGGAATGCAACAAAGTTTTGCATACCCTTATCGTCAAACAGACCTTAGGAAATTAAATGTACATTTAAAAGTGCATCAACCTACATCTAAATTCATAAACTTAATGCTAAACTCATGTTATCAGAATTAAAATGTCCATGAACTATATCCTTATCCATATACTCTTCAGCAAGATGATTGGTAATGAGACTTGGGCCACTTGGGAAATCCACAACGAATGAGCAAAAGAAAGAAAAACAAAGAGAACTATAATAAACAATGATATGAGTCAAGTTAGTACAATTGGAATGAAGCAGCGATAGTTCTTTAGTTTTATTTTAATTTATTTCTACATATACCTATATGTATGTATATAAATATATATACCGACGAATAAATGGAAATCAAGTAAAGATTATCATCTTAAATTCCATTCTCTATCCCAATCATAACATTTTCATTATATGTCTACTCAGCTTCATCTCATCTCCATCTTTCCCTTTTGTATATACTCTCTGGCTGGCTTTCTGACATCAGCAAAATTCTTCATTTCGCTTCTCAATCTGAAGTTTAGTGACTTTGCGAAGCTCGCTGCCAAAAAGCCTCTTTCAAATCACTGAGAGAAAGAGAAGAGGATAGACGTAAATATGAATACAAAATTCAATGTTTCATACATATCATATGATATTATACTTGATTATATAGTTTTAGCCAGTCCCCCCATAAAAAGAAAATGGAAGAAGAAGAATAGTTGGATTAAGTACTGCGTGGATTTTTCCTCTATGCGGTGTATAAAAGTAGGTGAAAACTGGATTGCTTCTCTTGTTTAGACTCTTGACAGGTGTAGGGTCAAGACCAAGGCAGGAGGACAACATCTTCGCCATTCCTCTCTCTCTCGCCTTCTTCATCTCCTCTCCTACCATGCCATTTTCTATCCAGCCTCCAGCAAACACATACACAGCTTGAATCTCATCTTCTTCTTCTCCCCTCTAAACACACTCTCAATCACTTCAACTACTTCAACTGCATGCTCAATCAGAGATTACAGTCCAAAATGTCAGCGAGAGAGAGGGAGAAAAATTCCAATATATATGACTAACACTGTGTACATAATAAACGGATGGAAAAATAAAAATATTTGACTTGTACAATTACAGAAATACTCATGATGATGATTATTATTTTATTTTATGTTTTTACACCTTTGAACATACATAATCCAGAGAATCTCTTGTACCCTCTCTTCCTCTCTCTCTCTCGCTCATATCCACTTACTATACAGTCTCGAATTTCAAGCCAGTCATAGACCATGCACATTCTTCTTTACGAGTCAGATGGTTTTTGCAATATATGGCATATATGTACGTAGCCGAATCTCACGTTTTCGGCATCATGTATATTCAAATATGCACTGCCAAATACTCACACTGTCCGCTTTGTAATTTAAAAAGCAAAACTAATACTAATGCACACATGTATGACATGATGTAAAATTCCCTGAATGTTCTTTAGGTAGGCTATCCAATCTGAATCAGACACAAACCCAAAGCAATCAAACCCAAAATAACAGAGAGACCCAATCAACTTGAACAATCAACACAAATAAACATTTCCCCCTCTTCAAATTCATCCTCGATTTATTAAAATAGTAATAGTAAATTAGACTCGAGAGACTTGAACCTACTCAAAGAACAACAAAAATAATAATAAACCACAACAACGGAAAACTGCGTCTACATGGTGCATCATATTTGTACTTCCAACTATACAACTTGACCATCTCATCCACATCCTGACAATAACTAAACTCCAAGTCTTATATTAATGATAAAAGCCGAGTAATATTTTTATAAGGTGTAGGTAGTAGGTAAGGGTAGGTAAGGTGCACAAACACACGGATACAAAAAAAAAGACCGTAAATCTTCAACTTATGATTAATTTATGCACTGACACTGGCAAGCTCGAGCTACTTTCTCTCGATAAATTCTAACACTATATACGCCAACTGAAAAATCCTAAAATTAATGATGACACGACATAAAGAGTTTTTTTATTTTGTTGATAGAAACAACGAACGATGAAGAATCATAATAGTCAATTTATTGAACGTCCACATCCAACTATCTAATTGCAAAAATATGCATCCATGCCAAATCAACTTTTTTATTAATATTTTTTTTTGTTTTTGCTTTAGTGGTTACGAAACTATATAGATCGGTCGATCAATAAATACTTATCAATTTTTTTACTTTGATTTGAAATTATTCCGTGTATTTCCTATAATTATTATCCATGTATTCCAACTGCTGAAACTAACCATAATCCATAATGTTAGTAATAGTTATAGTTACATGCTAGATATCATTATACTTTGTACGACTCTTTTCATTATAATTATCGAAAAGGAGAAAGATTGCAGATTCCCTACAAACTTGTATTTGTACAAATTAGAGCGATTCATATAGATATAGAATTCAGAAGGGAGCTACTTTCAAATTTCTTCACACAACAATCTGCATACATTTAAGTGTAGTGTGTATAAATGAATATAAATATGTTTGGATACAATGCATGTGTACTAAGTGCAGACATGAATTGCTTTGAATTTATTGATTCGTTATTTATTTACTATACCGGTGCACAAGCTCATTATGACATTCAGACATTCCGTCAGGCAATCAAAGCTTCCTATTAATTTATTGACCACTTGCGCATACAAATTTCTAATGATTGAATAATTATCAGCAAGTATCATTTTCACTGCCACAGCATGAAAAGGAAAAAAGGGCAGTTCTATATTACTCTACCGACAATTTTGGCTTGTTCGCTCTATACAAACTTTCCCCACGCCTATAAAAAAGGCATACATTCAGTCCATGGCAGTACTGTACAATTAGTACATTAAGTAAGTAGTTTGAAATTGTCAAGGAAATTTCTTTATACTCTCATCATGAAATTCAATGCACAATTTCAAAAAAAATTGTTAAGTAAGTATACTATATAGTTCTATTACAGGGGAAGGAAACGCAAATTGGAATCTATGACTAGGTAAGTATATGTATAATTAAAATCCGTATGCAGTACGTTGTCCGTCATGCATTACTAACTTCAAATAAGTGAGAATCCTGTAATTGATACGTGTATATCAATAAAACATAATACCGAACAGCGAACAGGAGTATACATTGTATAGAGAATCAAATTATAATTGCGAGGGAGAGAAACGCGTTGGTTCTGCGGTTTCTAGTCCCATCTCCACGCTGCATGTGTACATTTTCTTTTATAAATGACCAACAGCCGAGCATCATGGATACACAAGGCGACATTGAAGCTCCGATACACGTTTATTACACAAAGTGCATGCATAATGCACTACATAGTACTTGCTCTCAATCCAATCATGTAAACGAGTCAAGAAAGAGAACGTTAAAGCATAAACATTTCAATTAGCTAAATAACGCTAATGATACTGCATTCTGCGGTTTGAGTTAATTTACGACACGCACACACACATCCCATTTGATGGTATACAAATGAAGCCTATACCCTCTTGCCCAGTGCATATCATATGCTATGTTTACAGCGTACACTTAACACGACAAGTGATTAGTTGGTAATTAAACTCCACTTGTACGTACGTACCCATATTACAGACTGTATCATTGACATTTATAAAATGTAGCGATTTTCTCGATTTCATACGTACGGAGTATTACGGACATTATATGCACATATATAGAAATGAAATACATACATTGTCAAGACACAAAAACACACGGAGAATAACAGTTGTAATTTGCTCAGAAAATAAATATTATTGTCTATATATATACTTGAAACTAATTTAAGTGCTCCAATTCGTGTATGATAAGTCTGTACATTTTGGAAATTGGAAGGGAAAACGGGAAATCCACAATGACCATCGTCCAGCTACTGTTTGACATAACATGTTTTTTCAGTACTTGTTGGTTGATGTGAAGCTTTGTGTACATACATGTGCCTCCAAGTATAAAAGTTACATGGATGGAAGGTTGGAAGAAGTACCATAAAGCCGGGGGACCACCAAACACGAAAACCAACGAGCAGAGAGCCACTAATTATCTTGCCCACAATCCCGTCTGCATAAATTTCCCCCTTCCTCGTATTTTTTGACAACTCTTTTGGAGTTTGGACTTTTAACTTTTGTGTACAAATTAGTTCACAATCCTTGCATTGATCTTTTGGTCATCCACGCACACAGCAGGCAAATACTAGTTTTCTCTAATATTTAATTTCATACAGCAAGACTCAAGACGTCCGTCAATCGAATGAGTCAAACGCACACTTTTTACAGATACCTAGTAGTAGGCAAAATATCTATGCATAATACTTGATGATGTCTCACACATTTATGATGATGAAGTAGTAATTAGCATTAGCTTACTCGCCATACATATTTATGAAATTAATAATAAAACGGAACTACGTTTGCAATTTAAAATGATAAATGCACAAATATCAGGCGTAAAGTCTACTTTGAAACTACTAAAAATGCACAGAATTTACTATAATGACAGCATAAACAAATAAAAGCAAATGCTGGAAAGTTTTATTATCTCTCTCACTCTCACCAACTAACGAACCAACAACTGAAGCAGCTCGAAACCTGGATCTTGACCGACTACATATACTTGGACGTAAAAATGAATCAGCCGAATCTAGTCCATTGCTTCTAGTGTAGAAAATTTATGGTGTTACAAACTTTTGGGCATTGTAAAATTGAAAATTTTTCAAATTAGTACAACAGAAAGCTTATGTATATTGTGACATGAAAAAAATGGAAAACAGTAAGGGTGGTCATTTGTGTGGAAATATAGCGAGCAACAAACTGAAACGACCTGTATTTTTGCGGCAACATTTGGCTTGAAATTCGAATCCAAAGATTTCCAACGGTTGGAAAGAAAAACGCCGTTGTGAATCTTCGATTAGTGTTTAAAACAATAAAACGATACAAAGAAATCAGGAATGTTGATTTCAGCAAAAAAAACGAAAAGAAACGACCGGTATGTTCTCGTACCGTCATCCAAACCCGGAAAGTCCGAATTCGGAGAAATGCACGGCGCGCGATCATTAAAATCGCCAAACAACTCTCCACGACCATCCAAATGAACCACAAGTTCGACCTCTCAAGAAATATAACTCCCACTTTCTAAATCCAGCTAAAAAATTAAAGAGACATCAGAGATTAAAAGGGCTCTTGAAGCAGTACACAATTTGGGAGGTGGAGAAAATTTATTTTCCAGATTAATTTTTTTTAACCATTTGGCAAATCCACAACACCCAAAATGACAGTGTAGGTGCCCCAAACACTAAATCAGTAGATCCAGTACAGAGACGGGTTATTCAATGTCTTTCGGTCATTCAGTCATTGTTTTTCTCGGGTTCGGCTCCAGCCCATAGTGCAAAAGTCGTTCAACACGGGCTCAAAATCTGAATTTTAGTGTCTGAGTTAATGCTAAACTGGCCTGCCCAAACCGCTAAACCTACGGCATTGTTACTTCGCACAGTTGAAGTACATGATATAAGGTCCTTGTGGAAAACAAATCATGGTTCAGAAAAATTCACCCTGGAAATGCCGATGTGAATATGAGTTTTGTAACTTCGTATATCTACTCCTCCCGAAATGCGAACTCGAGTCTCGTGTACACGTACCCGTGGATAATTTAAAAAATAAAAAATACTGTGTAGCCAATATATACTATTGTACTCCCATACTAAGTTTGAAGATTCTCATGCAAAGCGTTCTTGAGATATAGTACCAAACGCTTGTAACACCATAAAGTTTCCACCCTGTATATTTCTTCCCCAGTTATTAATAATAATAACTGTTACTTGCATTGAAGAAACACATTAATTTTAGTACGAATACTATATCTTCAGCATATTATCCTGTCACTGTCACCTACATGAAGGCTAATGGCTTCTATTTAAAACAAATCATTCTAAAAGGTAAACTCTACATTGTCAAGTCTCTAGCCTATGTAGCAACGAATCTGTTTATATATAGTCTATAACATTTTTCTCAGGTACCTACATATACACTATGAGAGCCCAGTCGCATTTTGTTTACAAATCACCAGAAAATCCCCCCAAAATGTATTTTTTGTCGATACATTTGAGTAAAATGATTCGATTAAACTAATTGTACATTACATTTTATATAAAATCACTTTGTTTTGTTCGCAACTAAATCTGATCTACTTTTACAAATTTGATTGAATTTTAAATCTATTTTTGCTCACGTCAATTGAATTGCGACGAAGCAGCAGTCCACGTCGACCTCGACAGAATCACAAGTGTCTGGTATTACAATTATGAACATTATGATTATGCATAAATGTCATAAGAATATTTGTGTATCACCCACAGATATTATACTTGACTTATGTATCGGTTCATTTTCCTTCACAAGCAATCCATGGGCAATAAATTGAAAGTCCTTTCTACTCAATTCAATTTATTCTAAATGCAACCACCATTTGAATAATTGTCATATAGTGAGTATATCGTCTGTTATAACATTGTTATTGTGAATTGATAAAAGTTTGCAGTAATAAAATGTATCGTTATTATCATCATCAGGTTTCACTTGCTCAAGAGCTCTCCTGCATATTTGACACACATTGAGAGATTTTTTTTGTTTGAAAGATTGACGTTCACGCGGAATATACTATTTACACTTGTGGCTTATCTTCCTGTATAAATAAATTCACCACTTAAAAAAGTACGTATACATACATGATGTACGATACATCCTGTAGACCAATATGCGGATTTTTTCCTGCTCAAGTCCAGGCTACTATATATTTTTGGTGTACTTTTCATATATATATATATATATATATATATATATATATATGTACATATATTTTAAAATGAATAAATAAATCATACAGATGGAAATTTTTGGAGCAGGTTAAAATTTCAACTCAAGCTGTTTTCCTCTCAACTATATATATTTTATTTTAAATGTGCACACACACCTGAAAATACACATAAATATATACCGTACTATCCAGAAAGACATGTAGCTCGAATCAACAACAATATAATTTATTGTCCATGTACCTCAGACGATGGTAGACTGCAATGTCAGCAGAAATTAAAATGAAAATCCGCCATCATAAAAAAGGTGGATTTAGAAATTACATGTGTTGTGCAGAGAGTATGATAAGGATAAAAAAACTTCAACCACTCTCATGTTTGATAATCCAGGAACCGCACACAGGAAAAAAAAACTTGCGAGACATAATAAATAATGATAAAATAAAAATACAAGCAAAATTTTATTATTATTACTAATGGAAATACGCTACTTGTCTGTTAGTCTACAGTAGTCTTTTTTCGATTTTCCCCGTGCGTGAATCTTTTACACGTATAGGATTATTACCTTAATCTGAACGAGTTCTAACTGGATACAGTTCACTTTAGATATTTCTGTTCACAGTATAATTTCCATGACATGTACCTACTAATTTCCCAGTGAACCAGGTGATCAACAAGTTTTTTAATTATTAAAAACTCTGCACGTAAAACTTGCAATCGACAACTCCGATTAATGAATGTCATAAACTTAATGTTGCTATAATTCTAATTTGATTTTCAATCTGTGAATGGAAACAAATTGCAAATTCCGAGAAGTGAAAAGTTCATTATGAAAAACATGAGGATATGGTATAGGATAATGGTATACTTTGTACTTTAAACCTAAACATAGTTCAAATCTTAAAAGAATAAAGATAAAGATTGAGCTGCGTGTGTTTGTTTTGTGTACCTATATAGAGTATTGTAGAGTGTGTGCTGGGACGAGTTGAGAAAAAGAGGTTGCATGGAAAACAGCAATAAGGGCATTTAATTTTCTCCTGTCACTTTTTCAAATAATGAATAAACCGCGTGGCTGTCAGCTACCGACACAACTTTAACTTTGCATTATACTATTTTACTTGGCCGGCCGCCTTTCCCTCGCCTTTATTTTGAGTTTTCATTGAGAATTGAGAAGTCTGGCATGTTAGCACTGATAACTGTAAAAATTTCTTCGAAATTCTCCAAACATATTACTATTCCCCATGTACACTTGAAGCTTTGCACATATATATATACATACACCCATCAGATTGTAGCAATTGAACTGTAGAGAGAGAGAGAGACCCGTTGCTTGCCAAACCCAAATAAAATGCTCTCTATTCTCCACAAGTTGGGATCATATAATAGTGATATGGATATTCATAATACACAATCAACATTCTCTCTCTCATCGTCCGTCTCACTAAACGAGTTTCTACTACACACTCACTTTACTCTTTCTTCCTTCCTTAAAATCTACGCCTTAAATTCTAATCACTTCCATTTCCAATTAAAAATCCCAATAAAAAATATTATCAAGTCAAAAAACGATTACACAGTACACATTTTGTGTTTATACCGCCAGTTTTACAACTCTATGTAATACATTCCTCGATGAAAACATAGACAGAATAATATGGGATTGTTAGTCTCAGCATATATAGTTTTTCATAAAACTATCAGATTCCGATTGTTAATATATTCAAAATCCATGTTGTTGACTTTTATAAGGTTCAAGTACGCACAAAAAAACCACGTTTTCTTCGCATCGTTCATCGTGTTGCGTATACTATACACATAATCTATTGAAAAAATCGGAAAATCCTGTATCATCATAATGTGGTAGGTGATTATGTGTGTTTAGAAGTTCATGCTGACGTAATTACAAAACAGCAATAACTGATATTGATTAACCATATCCCGTACATTAATGATAACAATACTATACAAGCTATGTATATGCATTTTATAGATGAAAGAGTTTTTCCATATTTAATCCAATTTTCATGATAATAATATCTAAAGGTATATACTTGTTCGTAGCCTGTGTGTAAAAAAAACAGGGGAAAACGCTTTTTTATGACAATAATTCCTGCAAGTGCACTCCAGCTGCACAAATCGAGGCCAATATAATAATGCACTCAGGTAATTATAATTACAGACAGGTTTCCTGTGCTTTCGTCTGTTAAGTTTTAATGACTTGGTTACCATTAAGCAATTCACCAACCCATGAGGTATTGCTATTATTATTCCTAATTCATCCTCTTCCATCCTCTTCCATCCACCTTTCTATCTCCATACATCTATAGTCTGCTACTACTCAAACCATCACTCTGGCTCTGCAATCTTCAATTTTAACCAACTTTGAGCTATTCACGGATTCGCGCATGAAATAAAATAAAATAAAATAGAGATTCACACAACGCACTCCAACTCCTGTTTATATCTGTAGTCAGACAGAAGAATCGTTTTCGTACACCATGAGCAAGTACTTCCTATCAATCAGTTGTCTTACGTCAAACTCACATTGCCTATACACATGGGATGATACAATGCAACTCAAATTGAACGAACGAATACAAAAAAAACTTGAGATTTACAATTTGAAAGTTTATATTTATATCCTATAATAAATGTGTACTGTGTGCGCATAGATATATATACATACCGTAAAATCCTGGTTCGTATTGTACGTAAATGTAGCAACCTGTTGCTCTGCCCTATACCGGCTGTCGTCATTGTCTTTTTTCTCAACTTTGCCAAAGCAAAAAGGAATTGACATTCTCTAAATTTTCTATATACATTTAAAACCAATGATCTCCTTCCCCTTGCACTATCCCTCAGACTCAAAAAAAAAAAAAAAAATCGCAACAAGTATAATATTGAACTAAAATACTGTTCACACTAACTGGCCTATATGAATATATACGGTTTCGTATTCTAATTTTTTTGGCAGTGAAAATTACAATTGTTATAAGATACACGAATTCACGTGTATGCATTTATTTATTTATATACGTCTTTTGTGTTGACTATACTCCACTGACTGCGTTGACTGACATGACGAGGAGAAGAGCACAGGAAATTCCAAGCATGCAAAAAAATGTAGAAGAATCCTATATATATACAAGAGCCTGGATATTAGCTTAACCACTATGCTGCAATGCTGCAATTCAATGCAATTCAATGCAATTCAATGCAATGCCATGCTTTACAGGACATCGACTTTACATTTGAATTGAAATCTGTTCCTTGTCCTTTTCAAATGTCTGCATGCTTCTCCTATACTCAAGCACAAATATCCTAATACTAAATACTAAATGCTAAATATGTACTCAATATAGAGTGGTAAAGTCAGTTTGTTTCCCCATTTCCCCCAGGCTTCTTCTTCTTCTCCTCTTGTTTTTTGCCCATCTCTCTTTCTCGGTCGGTTATACTTATACTACTATGCAGCTCTCGCTCTTCTTGTCAATTTAATTTGACTGAAGAAAAAAATCTAATCGTAAGACCTGAACTTAGAATACTATACTATATATCCATCACCATATATTGAAAGTCCTCTAACCATAAACATCATCAAATCTCACATTTACCTATACCTATATAGCCATGTATAATGTGTACAAAGAAATTTGCATGAGAATACACCCTGGATGTGATTTAAAAAATTCGCGTATTTCCCCGCATTACTCCCCTCTTGACTAAAGTGTCTACAATTATATTCAAAAAGTAAACTTGACTGAGTGTACACAAGCCATTATTTGGAGAGAAAAAAATTAGTAGCCATGATCGAGTCGAGAAATATATACTATTACAGTCGTTGTGTATATAAACAAATACATACACATACACACACAAATTACGTACTACAAGCTCTGATGAGTATTCTTCAGAGATTCCAAGCTCCTCAGCTTGCCTCCTCATTTCCCCTTTCAATATAATGAGTAAACTGTTCTCTTTCTATATATACGAATTCTTGTGTTGGAGTGAATAAAAAAAATTCAGTATACCGTTGTAAATACATTTCCATTCTATTCTAAAAATGGAACTATAGTGCATGACTCAATGATTTTCACACGGGGACTTTGAGTATTATGAAAACGTATTAACTTTTTTTAACAAATATTACATAAGTTGATAAGTTGCATTGATGAGTTGCTGAGAGTTGAGAATTGTTCATTTAATGTACTTAACTTATGTATAGTACGAGCGAGCGTATTAAGCTCAATGAAGTCATATACGATCCTCTCGAGTAAAAACTTGATTACGACGGAGTCTGTTTGTACCAAGGAAATTGTGGATTTTTCGGATTTTTTATCGTCTATTCAGAAAAAAACTGACAATGGTCGAAGTTGACCACTCGAAAAATCCACAATTTATTTGGTTAAATACTCCGTCTTACCGAATTCGAGTTTGACGTGTTGAAAACTTTGAATAAATGTGACACTGCACAACATTGTGCTTCCTGGAAAATCTTCTGGTACTAAATATAGCCATAAAAATACCTCTTAGTGCAACATTTTAATGTTAGATTGGAAATCGGGAGAAGACGTTATTGATGATATCTATGAACCCGGATACGATGAGGATATTCAAATAACTTTTTCTTTCATTCCGCATGAAATTATTAACTGATTAACTTGCATATTGGCATTGTATCAAGTCAATAATAAAATATGGACATCCGCGTATAAGAGTAAGTAAAAAAAGTACCCAGTAAAGTCAATCAAATATCTTACTCGTCTCGGAAGGACTCATCGAAAGCAAATAGAAGAAATCAAAGAATCTTTATATCGATGAGAAATGAGAAGTATATAATCGACCGTGATGAACATGACAAATGAGTGAGTAACCAAAAGAGCTCGATATACACTAAACGGAATTATTGACTATAAACTTATAGCGTTCGACTGTCAGTGTAGGATTTTCGATTAGCACAGGTTTAAACAAATTTGCATAGTTATCGAATTGGGATCGAAATGGAGCCGCGCCCAAAAAAATCATTTCATGTATTTGAGTATTTAGTAACTTGGAAGGGGATTGAAAAATTCTTTGAGATTTTTGTACCTCTTGAATTACTATAGTTGTCTCTCTCTCTCTCTCTTTCTCACTCGATTCTTTCTATTATTTGCTTTTCATTTTCATCCTATCAGTTTATAACAACGTGGAACTACTTTTGTATTTGTGCCTGTGAGATTAGTTTGAAAGATAAAAACAATTCAAGAAATTTGCTTACGTATGAATAAAAAACTCAAACACACTTTGTGTCCCTTCAAAAAAAAAAAATAGATATGAAACGTGTGAAATGATTTATCATCAATAACAATACAATGCGATATCTCTTGTTCTTGTTGCTACACCATATAATGCTACACACTCAATGATTATAACGGTAACTAATTTGGGAATGGAAAATTTAAAAATGCTCATTAAGAAAATTAAAGAAAAATCTCAAAATAGACATTACCTGAAAAGCGTCATTGAGGCTGTGCATTCTTTGTCGCTCACGTTCATTTGACTCCAAGCGGCGGAGATTTCGTTCCCGAGCTGAGGCGCCCGCCTTTCTTTTCCTTTCCTGTTGAGACCGATTACTGCTGCCACTACCACTACTTCCGGCACTACCAGACTTTTCACTTGCACTACTATAATGTCCATTTCCACTACCAGTTGAATTAGTCAAGGAGCTTCGTTTCCCTCCTTTTCCACTTCCACTACTCCGCTCCAAAGAGCCAGAGTCCACTGAATTTCTATATGTTGAAGAGGATGATGTGGAGTTACCACTACTTCCGGGGTCATCGTCATTACTACTCACGTCCCCTCCGTCCTGGTCATAATCGTCCAGATCCACGTCCACATCCACGTCCAATTCCGTCCCCATCAGAATGTCCTCGTCAAAAACGTCCAGAATATCTTGATCCTCCGGTGGTTCTTGTTTCACAACAACTTTTTTACGACTTCGTCTATGATCGTCTACCATCCTGTCCCCAGTCATTTTCACAACTACCATGACCTGGAAAAATACAAACAAAAAAAATAACTATTATTAGAATGTTTATATATGACTCGGGTCAGATATCTTTAGTTATAGCAGGTACTTCTGTCAAACCCCTACTCACCCAATCCAATTCAATCCTATAAATACTGACAACCTTTGAGCTCTCGAATCAAGAGTAATTAAATGTCGTGCTACACGCGGATGAATAATATCAATGCAATTAGTAGATGTATATATGCTAGGATGTTCCAATGTTTAATTTGTGGCATAACCCAACAGCTTAACCAGCCATTTACCCCGGAAAATTAATCAATTGTTGTAATCAATTTATAAATATATATAGGCGACAAATTAGCGTGGAATTCCAATCTGTAAATAAATATCGTCAAACATTCCCTTCATGTTTTCAGTAAAACTCCACAATAGAACTTTAGTACTCTTGATATATACTTCCTTTATTTTCTATAATAATAATTGTACAACGTAAGTACAAACCCATCTTCTCATTATGTTCATTATGTAAATAATAAACACAGAGGAGGTACGTAATTTTTAATTTTATTTGACGGGGATTAATCTACACGCTCTTCAACTCCATAACTCCATATATACTTATGTAAAATTTACATTGTAAATCCACTCAGAAGAATGCAACTATGCTCGGCGCAAGTCCTAAGGCATACTCTGCTCACAGCTATGCCCAAAATCCCAATAATGTGGATACAAACATTAATATTTGAATATATAAAATATGATATATTTTGTAATGGACAGTTTTCATTGTATCTGTACATTTGTGTATGTATAGTTTTGCTTTAAAATTTAAATGAACATTTCAAATGTTACATTTGTCATCATATATACTCTATATTATCGAGTCTATCTCTCGCCATCAATTGTCAATAATCTATCTAATTACGAGCATATCTTACTAACCTTGCAAAAATGTTGACATTTGAATCTGTAATGTACATACGTACGCAAAATCATAATAAAAAATTATGGTAATCTACATATATATAAAAGAAAAATAATGCTACAATGTACAATATATTATCTTTAAAAATTCAAATCCTATACATACACACACTGTAATAACAATTATTTCAGCATTTCCAATCATTGAACTCTGATGAGTTTGGATTCCTATAGATTTAATCCCTGTGCGCAGAACGAACACGTACAGGTTACTATAATATGATATAAAACTGACTTCAACCAAACGAACTTTAATTTAAAGCAAGCAGAATCACGTGGTATAGGAATAATTCATCCCCGAGGGTGTACTTTTTTTTGCAACGATTCTCAGAAGAGAATCTGCATATGAATTCTTTGGTATTGTGATGGCACAATAGATTCGTAGAACTGCTAAACCAACTCGTAGAATCCATTCAAAAATATACATCATGCCACATACACTAAATAAGAATGCCTCTCAGTTACACACCACGGAGTTTCTCATGGTATTATATATATATACACTACCCAACTTCATCGGCACCGTTCAACATGTGCTGTTTTTTAACTATATATTTATATTCAACTATCAATTCCGAACACAACATATATACAGGGTACACTAAAAGATGCCCATTTTATTTCTGTTTGTTCACTCTGTGTGTGTTAACTAAAGAACTACTAAACGGCTCTATTTTGTAAACATATGACGATTCATTAAAGAAACTGCATACATAACAAGTTAATGCAAAAACAATATCACTTCAAAATATATGTACATTCAAATTATTTTTTCTCAAAATTTAGCAAAATTAAATCGTTAAATTGCTTTTAGATTCCAGGAGAACAGCAAATGAGATTAAGTCGAGATATTTAAAATGAGATTATCAATCAATACAAAAGAAAACAATTGTGGTAGAAGAAACCCTTGACCATGATGTCAAAAGTCGAAGGATGGACAAGAAAAGCGACATGTAAAAAAGGAGACGAAAAAAATAATGAAAAGTTGACCATACATTATTATTGTACCTATACTATTGGTTGCCTAATCGTGGTCTGGTCACTATATAGTTCTGAATAACTCATGCAAAATGTGTACACACAACTTATGTATTATGGCAGTCAAGGGGGAAAAAGTGAGACGATTCTACAATATATTGACGAGCCACAAACAGTCAAACAAATTTGCATAACATAAACAAATAAATATTTATGGACCACAGTGGTCATTTGTATTGGCCATTTTTACACTGTACATTACTATCAAAGCCACACATTTACACATCTTTATTTTTTTCCCAACATCCCCCATATAGAATTCAATGACCGGTAGATTATTCTCCAAGAAATTGAAAACAATTACGTCTATACATAGGTACATCCATAGGATTTTTCAAGATGGATACATTCATATCAAATATACTGATAGTACTTTTAACAAACGACAAAAAAAGAATCCAAAATATTTATGCAAAATGCAGTTTGCATTCCGTCCATTGTGAGTGACCACGAGTGTGAAGGCAGCAAGTCCTCTTTTCACCTGTAAAACCAGGTCCTTAACCCACATTCTAACTCATACACGTTTCAATGGTCATAATATCCTGATATTATTGTACATCACTGACAATACCATTTCAAGATTCAAAACCCCCGATCAATTTAAAATTCAAACGACGACATTTTCCTCATGACTGTATAACAAATCATGTGTGGCATTTTTCACATGTTAAGCATCATTCAAACTGCTGAAAAATATTTGAAAATGCTTGTAGGATAAAATAAAAGTTCAACTGCCAAGTAAAACAAATCAAAAACTAAAAGTTCCATCGGCACTTTTGAGACATATAGCATAAACAGATCTATAAATGAAAGTTCATGTTAATGAATAAGAAGCTCAATTAAATTCATTGTTATTATTGAAAACAAAAGATCCGATGAGACCTCACAAATACTCAATATCATCCAAAACAAAAGAGTAATTTGTAAAACATTTACATAGAGACAGGATCCGGTTGACAGAGGAGCTTAGAAATTGTTCAATTGTTTAACTATATACACTATATACTTCTACCTCTGTTCTTATAACATGCACAGTTTGATTCACACACATATTTGCCGTGCAACAAAATAAAACAAACAGAATGTGGGAAAAAAAGGAGATAAGAGAAGTAAAGTCAATTCAAACCAAAATGTTGCAAAAAAGACAAAATTTACGACTTGCCTGAGATCTTTAGAATGTAAATATTGGAATTTCTATTACATATAGAGCCTCCGGGTATAAGTGACACACAATTGTCATTGTCACAGTCGTTAATTCATCCATAAAGTACGAATTACTTTCGCATGTAATATTGAGCATTTAGACTTTTTTTTCATGATATTAACTTGAGACTTGAGCGTATGATAAAATTCAAATTCCCAATCTTAAGTACGAAACTAACACTTGTTATTCGTACAAATGGATTCAAATTTTTTTAAAACTCGATTTCTTATCATCGTTACCATTTATAATAAGTACTTTTGTCGAAACTTTGTACCACACTACTATACGCTGTGGCTTTGTTTCTTAGCCCCGTCAACATTCTTTTCAATTACGGTATCAATAAGAAGAGATTTATAAAAACAAAGACTTATGGTATACTTTAAAGAGTAGCAAACATCAAGAATGCTCACATTTTACGTTTATTATACAGACTTGACAATACTTAATATCCCCAACAATCTCAACCGAATACTATACACTGTAATAAAAATAATACTACAGCCTACAGCAACAACAGCATAAAATTCTTTTCGTCTTTGACTAAAAACTAAATCATACAAGAAAATATGCATATAATCTAACAATAATATGGGAAAAGTCTCTCCGTTCAAGCAAAGGCGACGAAAAAAAATACGACGATGGAGTTCAAGATGAGCATGAAAAATTGCATAATTTATATACATACACAGCAGATTCTAGTTGGCTGATCCTCGTTGGATCTGTACTTAATCATTATTTTATCTCATAGCTCATCAAAATTCTATCATTATAATATTTTACTATTATACCTACATTATTCGGAATGCCGAATACAACAAATCAACTATGGTACGTCTCTAGTATATATCTCCATGTAAACTCAACATTTAGTCGATTCAGAGAACTGAGAAAATTTGGTAAAATTGCATTACACATGAGCAACTCCGACTGGATCATAATACTCTTTTTACTGCTGACTGCGGTCGCTAATTCCTGATGCCTATATACATATGAAATTTTCTCTCGCTCAGTACCATTGATTAAGCGTCCTTTATGATATTTCATATGAGATTATTATTATGCACTGTCAGTCAGCACACACTCTTTCATTCAACTTGAGCAGCATCTTTGAGATATCAGCCATCAAACCATGTACACGTGGTAATAAGCAGGTATTTTGTCGTTTCAAAGTCGTAAACTTGTCAAACAATACACTTTCTCGCCTCGTGCTTTTTCAATGTATATGTTAGTTTAGTATGTATATGAAGAGAGGAAATCTTATTCTCACAATCAGCAATTTCAATATCAAATTCGAAGGAATGCAGAGAAGAAGAAATCTTTCATTTTTTTTAAACAGTTATTAAGAAAATATTTTATTATTTCTATCCTGTTGTTACTCGGGAAGTCATTTGAATTCAGGGTCCTATATAGTTAATGCAAGGCAAATTTAAAATTCGTAAATTCACGAAACAACAGACCTGTTCTGTTTGTGCTCATTGAAAGAATTATTCAACAAAATATGAAATATTTATATTTGCCTTATTACTGTAGGAAATATAGTAAGAATATATATATATATATAAAAATGAAATTTCAAACTTCTTTCTGTCCAATGTGCACAGAAAGGTACATATACCTAATCCAGTAAAAAAGTAAGTGCATATACCTAAACAAAGTATTAAGTATGCATTACGGATAACAAATCCATACTAAATTTCCCAGTATAATAGATACCCATGAGACTCGAGTACCTCTCTCCCTCTCTCTCTCTCTCTTTCATGCTGTAAAAAAGATCACGAAAGCAAGGAAGAGAAAGAACCAAGACATGTCATGTCAAGTCAATTACCTTTAGCACATCGTGCAAAGGCCGCCCAAAAACGAACTCTTGCTAAATCCAACTCACATGTTCATAAAACTCCCCCTCAGTCTTTTTTAACAACTGCTAGGACAGCTCAAGCAACAAAGTGAAGTTTCATTACGCGTAGACACTATACTATCTACAACTTTCCTACTTTTAATCCTTAACTCCTGCACAAATATCAAATCAATATTCAATTTAATTGAATACTATACAAATACAAATGTATACTTCAGCCCTAATAATATTCTTGCTCTCATTATTCAAGAATAAAACTACATAGAGACAAACTGTACTGGATGATTTCCGTCTTTGTTTTTTTAACTCTATGTATTTATAAAGTACAGAGAGATGACAAATGAACATCTAGTAATAATCACTGTGTCGTTTTACTTCCCGTTATAGTATGTGCACCTGTAAACAATCTATACACTAGATCATACTTAATATGGTCCATTTAATTCAATGGAATGAGAATATTTTGCAGTGAAGACAAGTAAATCTTATAATCTGATCGCCACAAATGTACGTGACAAATAACAATAGTGCAACTTGCACTATTTTTTTTATTATAGCTGTGGAATGCATATATTCAGAATATGAGAAATTGCACATGCGTGTACATTGCTTGAATTCATGTACGTGAGCAAAGTATCCATACAGGACGTACACACATTTTATGTGTAATAATCTGTATTATTATAACTTTTATTACCAGTATAAATATTCACTAAGGATGACATGCCCTACCTCATCGTTGGTTCAATTCAGTAAAAATTGTATCCCGTACCTATACCATGAACTATATACTTGTGGAGCACGATAGCTTGTGTATAGTATATATGGATGAGTGATGGGATTATAAATGTACACGTATATGTAATGCATGCATACACATTTCTGAGAAGAAATTCCACGAATTTTCACATGTATTTGCCAAAAAAGGTCTTATACAACGTATTATATGAGCCGACATTTTGATTTTGGATTTAGTAAATGGCAATGCTGAAAAAACATCGTGACTGGAGCGAACCACATATTAACACAGACATAAACTTCCCCGAGAGGGAATAAATCACACTGTTTACAATAGAACGTTAACACTATATAACAATCTAATAAAAAATGCACTTCTCAACACAAACAATAATCTTTCAAACTTCAATATGTACTATAGTATTCTACACATATTCTCTCCAAACATCCATATAACAATTGCACCTCATTTATTTTTCATATACTATCGTCAATTTCCCAGAAGTAAGGCTTACCACGGGTCGGGTTTCGGGTCGGGTCAACCCGAACGGGTTTCGGGTGACCCGAATTATTTTTGGGAAAAATAAGTTACATGCTAAAAATATGTTTTTTTGGATATTATAAGACTTTTTGTCCTATTTTCAAAATTTAAATTTTTTTTGAAAATTTTCATAAATGTTCGGGTTGACCCGACCCGAGAAATATCGGGTCTGGTCGGGTCGGGTCGGGTTTCGGGTTGACCCGACCCGTTGGTAAGCCTTACCCAGAAGTATAGATATTAATTTGCTCGTTTTAATGCATGTTTAACGCATATGTACTTACACATATTGGTATAATTTAGCGATAGCTCAGAGAGCGAGTGATGACGAAATTAATATTAATGTGAATTTCAATCTCCATCCTCTGTGATATGATATGATTATATTTTGACAACCACAACATCGTGTATACACAAAACATTGGAAACTATAAAACAATTCAAGAAGATTATATTCAGACCACCACGAAGGAAATATCTTCATACACATTTCATTCTCGCGAGTCACCATACAATACATAATACACTGTGCTATAATGATTAAAGATGAAGTTCAAGAGAATCATCAGAACATGCATGTTCAACCATATATAATTTTTTTTCATGAATCTGTACATGACCAACGACAACCAACAAGACGAAGGAGCGAATAGTAAGTAGAACCTTCACATTCTCATCGTCATCATCACGCCTGTTCCTGCCATTAGTTTTTCGTTCAACTTCTTCATCCCATAGACATAGACACAGACACACAACCCTCACATCACTAAAATTCATACACATCCTATTTATTTTCTTCGTCAATGAAATTCCAAGCTCTACCAAGATACCCAGACAACTTACACAATAGATGTTCTATAGCTTCTCACTTGTCATTGACCACTATACGATTCAAAATCTTCGAACCAACACACGAAAGGAAAATCTATACATACCAGTCGAGAGACAAGTTCTTTGAACGGACAATTTAACTGAAAAAACTTCAGCATTTGGCATGATTCAGGTTTTATAATTTGTCCTGTGTGTATTTGTGTATTACTTGCAGTTTACAATTCCAAATCTTCAACCTTCCTCAACAGTACATGCATATTCAGATTACATACTATCCTGAATAAAGAAAAAAGAATATCAAAAAAATTTCTAACACGTGTGTGTACATGCACAAGTAAATGAAGTTTTGTCGCTGAATATTCTCTTACATCATCACCAAAGTATATACATTGAAGACTGGCCTCAAATCTCAAGACCGAAGAGAAAGATAAAATATAAAGCTTGGCAAGAGGATTTAAACGGCATCAGTGCTCAAGACAACCAAACCAAGTGCATTCACATCATCTATGATAGAGGACTATGAAGCCTTTGGGCTATCGTCTCGTCATATTTTAATATTATTGAAAGAGAGAAAAACGTTTCTAGTCTGTAAGTGGAGACGAAAAACCATTCGGTATAACGTGAAATAAAATACGTGAAAACGGTCCAGTGTCTACTTTAACTGTCTGTGTGTATATACACGTACATAGTAAAAGGTAAACAAGATTTGAAGACTGCATTCACTCATTCCGACAAATTACTTGTATATGTGTGTGTGTGTGTAAAATCCTATTGAGAAATGTACACCAAAGACCACAGAAGAGTACTTTTATGCACAACGAAATAGCCTGTAATTGTAGACTTTTCGTACTTCGGGCAACAGGTGTGTGTGTGTGTGTAGCATTTCCTTGTATAACCACTGTACAGGCTGTAACTTCAACAGAGTATCGTCTATTTATGTACATACATACATTCAGCGCATTGAAAATTGAAACATTTGGATTGAGCCTTTTTTTTGTTCCTGTCAGAATCCGGGCGTCCATTTATTTTAATAATATATCATGTTTCAGTTTACCGCATCCATCTCATTTATTAGCCACGAAATGACAGACTGTACTCAATTAACACATTTTAATGCATACCATAAAAATCAACACGACTCATCATGATACATTATCCATATTCATTAAGAATTATGTTCTCTCAAATTTGTTAACGTAACACCTTCAAATATGACACATTCGTCATTTGTTAAATTCACACCAGAACACACAATTTTTCCTAATATTTCTTAAGATTTAAAGTTTTCGAATGGGAATTTGAACTGTCTACTTGCTTGTATAGTTTAAAACAAATAAGCGTTGTCACTCTTGTCAACGAAAATTGTCCTTCATGAATGACTTGAAATGAAGTGAACCGAGAATGGATTTTCCAGGAAAATCATTGCATTGCTAACCGTATTTTGTGAGCTATAATCCATCTCATGTACCAGAACTATAGACAGAGATAAACTTTGTCACTTGGATATATTGGAAAGGACTATTCTTATCATTGTTATTTGTTATTGTCCCCAAATCCCACACGTTTGTATTCAGCTAATTTGAATTAAATTTGCCTATTAACTAGTCCTCCAAGTTACAACATGAAGCTAAATTTAGTTCATGGACAGAGACTATAGTGGACTGATGCATCATAATAAGTTTAAAAACTCATTCATTCACTCTTTTTCATTCATTCTTGAGCCATCACTACATATAATAGTATAGCATATAGTACGAAATGAACTTTGGAAGCTGCTGTATGTATACACGATGAATAAATGGAGAATACTTCTCACACGCCTTTCTGATAAAAATACAAGTTTGAGTTCCGGCGTTCTCGTTCCTCGAATCCTTACGTCCTCCTTCAGATTTTAGATAACACATAAACACAAGTGTGAAAATAATAAATCCTCTTGCTAATTTTCTCACTCTCTTTCTTAAGGAGCTACAAACTAAAAACTAAACACACACACAAAATAGTAGAAAAAATTTGAACAAAAATTACCATTTTTTTAAACTATGACATTTTTTATTATTACGGAATCGATTATACTTTTCGTATTTTTTTTATACTTGAACAATTTTGGCATCCAAAAACTTTTTTCTTGTTCTTCCACATTTTGAACTCGTCAGTATGCGGACTGAGACTACTTAATTATGAATCATTTGCTCATCGCGTAGCTGTGAACTTGCTTTATTAATCAGCGTGTATGCAGTTCCGTCGATTTCTTGTTCTTGTTTTTCTCGTCTTCCTCCTTGCTGCACACTAGCATGAAATGTTAAATGTAAATCACTCTATACTCAAGAGATTTCTCACACAAGCACTTTTGCTAATGTATGCAATGAGTAGATATTATGGTATACTCAACTCAGGAAAGAAAACAAAAATGGACAAGCAACGACCGTGCCCAGTTTCCGTGACGAAAGGAAACCGACAAGTTAAGTTCATGTCCTTGCTCAGCCAAATCCAAGCCTATATCCAGCCTACATAATATTGGCCTGTATTCTGTTTATATACATACACACAAACGTATCATCATTTATATATATATATAGAAATATATTCTATTTCATTTGTAACTTATCGTGTACGTAATGTATTAAATAGTTTGCCAACTCCTTGTAATAAGATACTTGTAACTCGCGTGTACATGCGTCCATTTTCGTAAATAAAATAATTTTACTACTACTTGTTTTCCTATACCCTCGTCGCTCTCACTTGGATCAGATTCAAAGTTAAAATAACAAATAACATTTCGTATACGGGATGAATATAGAAATGATTAATTCCCTTTAAATTAAATCCGTAATAAAACCCAGTTGAGCTCTATCATGCAATCATTCATTTATTTACCAACAATAATTTAAATATTCCATTCATTCATGGAATATCATTTGGAAAAAAAGTGTCATGAGAATAATATCCATGCCTACTCAATACTCGAGTCGAGTTTCGGCCGACCTTTAGATCGTAATTCATTCTTCTTGATTTGCAAGTTTTCAAACATCATATAGCAGCAGCAGCAGCACAGCAAAAGAGTGTGCAGTGGAATTGACTTTTGATTTCAAGCTGTAAAAGTAGCAAAAGATAATGAAAAAGTTTTTTTTTATTTGGTATGGATGAAAGCATTCGGAATTCTTGAGTATAACTAGAAGGAGCAAGTTTAAAATGTTTTTTTCTCTCTCCACACATATACGTAATTCTGAGCTCAGCTCTTCCACTACTTTTGTAGTCTTTTATTGTCATGTCCGTTCAACATGAGAGACTGGAGGATCTTTCTCTCATTATTCTTACTAGTAGTACTGCGCTGCTCCTACCAGACGAAGTGAAAGAAGAAGACGAAGAAAAAACAACTTTTGCACAAAAGAATTACCTATGTTTCCGTCTCAGAGCCAAACATTTTATAATGTATTCATCATACAGGTTTATATACCTACTATAATACAATTTAATTTCTTCTTCTTCATTGTTATGAAAATCCGAACGTATGGAATATACGTTCGGATTTTCATAACAATGAAGAAGAAGAAATGTAATGTTTAGACAAATGCACATAAATATATAAATAGCAATGTGGGCAATGTCCATTCACATGAAATAACTACATATATATAAAAATAAATTCAGAGACTTACAGTTGACTAACAAAATTGAGTGTTGGCAATGATATATACCTTAATGTATCCTGTGTGCAGAGCTGCATATATAGATAACACATTTGTAATGTGCACGTTTGGCAGTTACAATAAATGCAGCGAGCCATTTTCTTTTGCCAACTTATGGAATTCGCAAGAGGCTGTCAATGTGAACACAAGTACACACATGAATTTGACTCAAATTTAGATGACTTATTCTTGACGAGAGAAATATTCTGTCTGTGATAACAGTCTTTAATAGATTTCAGAATTTGAGAATCTTTTGCGTCTCGACATTTTATTTTTTATAATGACTACGGTCAGCTTTAAAACTAGTGAAAAGTATGCAGATGTACAAGAACATTAAAAAAAGGACGCTTTTACAAATAAATTCTTCAAAATAATGTTGAGAATGTATGTATTTATAGGTTACCTTCCCATTGTAGATGATGGATAAACTATTATTAATTATTATAGAACGGATATTCTTAAGCTCATTTACTCGTTTCATTACTACTATGTCAAAATATCCTTCATTTGTTATAAAGCACAGAAATGTGTTGCACCAATCACATATGAACATGAACCATACCTACAAATACATATATGTATATATGCATACATATAAAATAATAATGTAGCTTACATTCACAAGCTATCGTTGATTCGTCGACAATCTCACCATCACTCACGTCCACAGCAAAAAAAAATTGTACCAAATAAAATTTGTTGATCCCATGCAATTTCTCAATTTCTTTTGGTTGATGATTTGAATGAGTCCACCAAGTCTAATAATAATAATTGTTCTATACTGACTTAAAAAAATTCGCAATTCATCAACAAATTTTAGACTCATCAGGGAAAATGTAGAAAGTGTGCAGACTCATGGCAATTTGAGAAAGCAGTAGTCTACCCCTAATCATTTCTACATCTCACATGACTTTTATTTTCCCAAGTAATAATTACTCTGATGCTTTTCCCCCATTTGAACCTTAAACACTTTAGTACTGATGACAGTACTAAATACACAAAATCATATCAAATTCTCAAACCCTTGGACGATTTGCAAAGATGAAAATCAGAATTACAATACAAACGGGAAAAAAAAAAAAATTGAAAACGATTTACAGCCACAAAATTTCCGTGTGACGACAAACGAACCATTCAATTTCAAAGTAATTTTGATTTCGAATTTAGCCACAAAACATATACACAAATTATTTCTTTTTTGGAAGTTCCCATCAATATTCTCAGGATAATTTCCGATATGTATGAATGAGCATTGGAACATTCATCTCATGCTCACAATCAGTTTGAATGTGTTCATCCACGTAATACACAAACGCACTTTAATGTGTACACGTACTCTCATATATGATATCCGTAGAGACAGAGACCGAGACATGAAATTAAATATTTATTGGTAAACCTATCGGTATACTTGAGGCCACTTGGTAATGAACCAGAAAAAAGAAGCAGTTGCCACTCACTAATGTGGTGTGATGGGCTGAGATTCAATGCACCCCTTTCAAGCGTCCCCACCCAATCCAATCCATCCCACTAGAGGCAACAAAATCTGCATTCTTCGTCCAGTTTTCAAATGAACTGCATCTTGACTATAACTCGCTTCCGCCAAGTCAAGTCAGCTCACACGAATGTGAGCTTATACACTTTTTTGAATGCATGAAGCAACCCATAGTCACTGAGTCTGGGGGTTTGGCAAATATAACATGCAGATAAAATACACCGGGTATTTAGTCACATTGCTTTGCAATGGTAATCAAGATGATCGCCTCTTAATTTTCTCACAAGACTTTGCCCCGTTCTACCTGTTTCTCTCTCTCTCTCTCTCCCCCTTCGAATCTGTACATCCCATAAAACTTGAAGTGTTTCATTTCAAAGTCAAAGAAGAAAAAAAAACATTCTTTCTTCATTACATTGAGATTACGTATACACAGATACATTATATTAAATATTGAATATTACACTTGGATTCTCTTTCCGTACTGTGTGAATTGTGAATTCCTAAAACAGAAGAGATCAATAATGCGAATATGCCAAAGGAAATAATTGATTGAAAGAGTTCAAAAATATGTACAAGGATACAGGATGTGTCTCATATACCTACACTCTTTCACCATATTTACACTCAAAAGCAAGTTTACACGAAATATCCACCTTGTTTAGTCGGACAATTATTCACAATATTTCTAGTACACAGTTTTTCCTTTTGTTAGTTCACATTCACATCTTTAACCAGAAAATTAAAGAGAGAGAGAGAGAGAGAGAGAAAGAAAGACGCTCACTTTATGGTATAAATTTTGAAGCCGCTCATAGATAGATTTACTACCTGATTATTATTTTACCTAGCCTAGATTTTTTTAAAACTCTTGGCTTGGACTCGTCAGGCATTTTTGGCATGATTATGATTGCTACATGAGAGAAAGAGAGAGAGAGAGAGAGAGAGTAGTCATGCATTCTTTTTTATTTCTCTGTCATCCATTCATTTTATTTCACCATTTGGTTTCCTTTCCATTCCTAATGAGCAAATAAATACCTGAAGGAGATCAATACACTGTAGTTTTCAAGTCGTTTTTTGAATTCGAACCTGACAATCAATTTGAAAACAAAGAGGAAAAAACTCTTGTTCCTTTCCGTTCCTTTTGTACATTATGCATGTACATTTTATGAAGATGAATTGTCTTGTACCACTACAGAAATCCAGATAGATTTTAGTGCTATCGAATTACTTGTAGTAAATACTACATACGCAGATTTAAGTACATGCCGCTTGTTCTCGTGTGTGTAAAAAAAATAGGAACAAATTGCAAACTTCAAGCCAATAAACTTCTAAGTTTGAAAATGTGCACTCGATTAAATGTACAAGAAAAGAATCTTGGGATCGGGCAAGTTATTTTATGCATCACACAATGCACTCCATATACTTTTGTTTTGTACAATAATATCTGGACTAGAATTGAGAATCTCAAGGCATTGTGAATCCTTATTGTCATTGTATTTAGTTTACGTGCAACCATTTTCTACTGTTCACAGTCTAACATTGTAGAAAAAAATGAAGATGGTGGTTGGGAATAAAGAAAGACATTTAACAATTCTTTTCCTTTTGCTCAGTTGATGTAGATTAAAAAACTTAAAACTACTACTGTAAATTGCACTATAGTTGCTCTAAATTTGTAGAAATCTTTTCTTGTATTATGAAGATTTGACATTTACTCGAGTGTAAAGTTTTGCTAAAATAAACCTGGTGACGATGATGACAGGTGAAGAGAGAGGGAGAGAGCGCGATACAAATAGAGAACAGGATCTATTGGAATTGAGAGTAACAAAATGAGAATACAGAGAAATCAGAGGGTTCTCATATTTTTTATATACATTGTGGTTGGTTTGCTTTTTTTTCATTTTTGCCAGTTTGCCAATTCTTTTGTTTTCTTTTTCACATGACGTCTTGTCATGTGTATGTATTACTATGTATGTAAATGTATCATTACATATTGTGCCTCCTCATTTTAAACATACCACAAAACTATTTCTTTCTATTCCATTTTTACCTCTCCCCCTCTTCGATTTAATCGGAGTTTACATCATAAACCACTGCATTTCTTGCATTCATGTCTCAAAGTTTGAACAAAAAAGAATATATATACAGAGCACATGGAGAACTGTCAAGTCTGTGGGCGCCTATACAGAATTCCATTCCATCCCTTAAGCCCAAACCCAAATGACTCCAGTCTCATACATGTATGTACTAGTAAGTGCCCAGGTTAAATCTACGTATCGTAAAGCCATTAATGGAAATTTCAAGAGACTACCTGAGACAAATGACTGGAGGATTTTACAAAAATATACTGTTACAAAGTCTTGAATTGTAAATCGAAAATTTGGGGTTAATAAATATGTGAACGTGTCGTGTCCTGAGAAATGTCTCCTTCCCGCAAACCGACAGCCACAAGTGTTGGTCGTAAAAGCGTTCACGAATGTAGAATCGAAAGAATATTTGACGCACACACATGTGGACAGTTCTTATATATCTTCTATACCTACTTCAACCCCAAATTCTTGAGACCTAGAAACCTTCTGTTTCATTTAGATACTTGAAATTTCGATTTTCAAATATTTATTCAATATTTACCAACAAGCTCACGAACTGGAAAGGGCTATCTGTATGTACAGATAACATGCACTCACTATATGATTCTACTCTTCACTTTCCCTGTGTAATCACAGGTAGAATTTTTTACCGGCTTACAGGAAGCCAAGCTGTGGATATTTATTGTTACAGTTATGGCTTTCAGCCAGGAATAAATCCATTCGGCTTTATTCACACATGTATATTAGTATTAAAATTCAGGAGTCTTACACTCATACGTATGTAAAAGGCTCGAGTCTCAAGTCAAAGCACTTGACACTAATTTTAGAACACGATTTTGAAGTGAAATGAAAAAAAAAAAAGAGTTCTGGCCTGTAGACATATTGTTAAAGGAGTGAGAGAATTCCATTGAGTACTGGGAAAATGTGGTTGAGAAAGGGTCAACTGTTATATTACAGTCATGATTCTTCATCGTGATAAAATCCGTATTCGTCTGAAACTCTGCATACTCTACATCTACATTATACAATGTGTGTATGTATGTAGAATCTACATCTACATATACCCAAGGGAATATGTATTTCTAAAATCCTCCAATTTCAATTTCACAAAACTTCAGATGGAACGATGAGGAAGGGAATAAAATGTCTCAAAAGATAGGTAAATCCCAGTACCTCCATGTATGTATATAAGCTTCTATTCCTGTCTGTGTACATACTGTGTAGCCCTTTTAAAATGACAATAAAACGAACACACACGAAAGGATGAAAGCAAATCTGAAACCACCTTCTGAATTTCTCTTTTAATTTAAGTAAGTAGTCTATTTTTATTTGGGATATTTACACATAACATTATCGTGTTTAGTTTTTATCAATGTATGCATACATGTACCATGTTTTCATATATATTTTCTTTATCTTTGACATAAGAATTCCAAACTCATCACTGGAATAATAACTGTCAAAATCCCACGTGTGTGCATGTCTATGTCTATATATAGCCACAACAAATAGTAGAGTGACTAACTGACTAGTCTACAATCAGTGGAATTCGATGGATTTGTATAAAATATTAAAAAACGTCTATTACCTCCATTTATTCTTCTTGTTCTTCGTAAACACACCAAGCAGTCTAAATCTTGTGTGTGATATAACTATGCATAACTAGGTGTGCAAGTTCGGAGTATCGCCAACCCAGTGCATCGACTTTTCGTCCACATTTCTTACACACACACACACACACTTCATATACGTTACGCACACACAGACATACAACATTACGAGTTTTTAGCTCACTCATTTGAGTACGGAGCTTTGAAGAATGCTCAAAATAAAAATACTCAACTAACCAGAGAGGAGGAGGAGAAGAAGAAGAAGAGGCGAAAGAGTTTCTTGACTTGCTCAAGACAAGAAACATACCAACTTCATTCTTAAAACCCTCTCCATGCATATGCACGTGCTCCATACGAAAAACAACGAAACACATCCTATAAGTATAGTATACACATACAAATGAAACCAATACATCTGTGTATCCCTTCCCAACACTTCCCGTGTACATAGAAGTATGCGTTTCAAAGCTGATAGCATTAAATACATAGCTCGTAGTCCTTGCAAAACTCCTTTTTCAACCCATCATCATCCCACTTGAAAACACGCATGCATGCCGGAACCATAGTATGTATTTGTAATTCCCAATGCATCTCTCTCTATACTCCTATATATTAGTCTGTGATCCTTTTATACATGCACTCATAAACTGTCTACCTTCATAATATTTTTCTTATATCAATAAATAATAAATATCCATTATTTAAAATAAAACATCGAAACTTTTACGTGTGTAAAATAAAATTTAAAAATTCCGCACTAGGAATCTTCAGAAAACTTTAAAATCAAAATATGAAATAAAAATAAATGTAGACGCCACATCCTTCCTTATAAATTATTAGCTATATGACTATTAGTCAGGAAAAAACTAGCAAAAAAATTCCTAGTATTCCTATAGTTGTGCATTTAAAATGAAAGAAAAGAGACAAGTTCCAGACTTTTGTACACTAGGTCTACCTACTCAAGATAACCCGTGTGTAAGACTGTACGTACGTAGTCCCTGCATATACGACATTAACCATATCCAAGATAAGGACGCATGAGCAAAATTAGTCTGCGACAGATTAGATAACCAAAACGGAAACCGAGACCAAAAAGAAAAACAATTTTCAGTTTGTGTGTGTCTCACCAGTCACATTGTCTAGAGTAAATACCTTTAGTATAGTGTATACAATATAGTGTAAAATATTTGAAAACATGAAGTATATGTACATACTTAGGTTTCTTCACTCACTCTCTTGCTTTACATGTTAAATAATATACTGTAGTTCAGTTATGCCTATGCGATTTTATCTGTGTATTTCTACTACCGTCCACACTTTATTTTTTTTACGGTTGTTATCACTGTCAATTCTGAATAGGGAAACTCCAACTATAAACTAAAGGAAATAAAGAAATACCCTAGAACCATCCACGCATAACCAGTTGATTGGCTTCGATTTCCATTTATCATTCTGCATGGCTTCCTCAAATAGATAGAAATTGCTACCTTCTCTGTATAATACTTTCTTAGATTTTTGGAGGTTTTCACCTAATTTTTTTCCCTATTAACAACAAGATATAGCCAGTATAGTAAGGTTTCATAGACAGTTGAATTCAATGACTATATATATATACACACAAAAAAATATTACACCAACTAAACATGCACAAAATAAAGAAGTCTTATAGTCATTTCCGGATTTGTCCACACAGTGTTATAATCCTATCAAAAAAGGAAAAAGAAAAAACAATGGGTTATTCAAATTCGCTATATAGTCAACACTATTTGGTAAATTTGTCAAATGCCCAGTTTACTTTCTTATCAAAGGGGTTTAATTTTTATGACTTGACTGCATATACATATAGTATATAGCATATAGTCACCACACAAAAATCAATTTATGATCAAAGCGTGTGATTCCAATCCCAGGTCCTCATGTTTTCTCCCCGGATTCTGAACTAATGCATTTACAAAAATTCAATCGACTATATAATTATTATATGTTTATCATAGCATTCGGGTTTTCCTTGTATACGTTTTATGTTCAAGTTTTTTCAGAAGGAAGGAACCCAAGGAAGTGGTTATTATTATTATTGTGCGAACGAAACCTCCTGAAAAATACAAATAATTAAACTACAAACATGTTGCACATTTGTGAATAAATTTGACCACTGAACGTCTTCAAACATTTTCCTGCTAATATAGTCTGAATGCTGGTGCATTGAAAATCAATTCAATTTAAATCAATGGCGAGTGGACCGTGCCGACTTGATTCCAAAATATTATATCTACATATTCTATAAGTAATATATATACAGATATATATATATATACCTTTTAAAGTATCACATTCAGACCGTATGAGTACTAATTTTCATTTTATACTGTAACTGTGTGTGTTAGTATGTACGAACTGCATGCACGAATGGACACGACCAGAGCAGAAGCTCATTCAACCCTATTTTTCTTTTCTTTTCACGATGATAATAATGATGATGATCCTTTCACAAATGGTGAAAGGATCGATGAGATCATCTCGAAAAGTTAACTTAAGATTTTTTCTCCTTTCAAATTACAATTGTCTTGACTCGATTTTTGATTGACGATTTATTATATATGTATATACTCCACATTATAGAGCATATAAGTAGAATGTACTGTTAGTTATTAGCCTACGATATTCGCATCCCCTTCAGCTTGAGTTTACATTCTCCTGTACATACTGTATTCATGTTTTGAAAATATTGTTTATATATATATATATATGTACACTGCACTTTATCACGCCTCATTGTACGTAGGCTGAATACCGATAATAATATACGTACACTTATCATGATTAACATTAAAATCTCCTTCTTCCTTCCTTCATTGCTAAAGTTCTGTTGACGTCGTCTAATCTATATATACAATGTCTACAATTATCAAGATTCTAAATTCTGCACACAATTATTTTTGTTTCCCCCCGATAACGAGAAAATCTGTTACAACAAATTATCATAAGTTTACTTTTACTCATTGTGATCTGTGATCTCCAATTCAAATGATAACAAGACTCAATTTCCTAAATTTGGGGCAAAGATATGTAAAGAATCGTTACTAAAGATGAGTTTTTGTTGGGAATAAGTGATGCTCATATGTAAACATGGCGATGGATAACCGTATAGTCCCTGCAGGCTTTTTCTGAGTAAATTCATATACTTCAAACCAATTCGATATCCCGCGAGTGATGCTCATAATCATAAATTGGAATTGAGGTAGGGAACGGAGAGAGACTGACTACGGCGTCCAATGGAAAATCCTCCATTACACTACACTATGCATGCTAACGGATGCATCCACAAAATTTCTATATATTTCTATATAGGTATAGGTATATATATAAACTGTGCAAGACCATTAATTGACAATCAAGAGCATAACTAAAAACGCGTTACCTATATATTGTAAATACGATACTCAACAAAGGGAGTCTGAGAGAACGTGGGATCTCTATACTTTCATACATAAAGCGTACCACACCTTTTGCTAAATTCATATATAGTGAATTGCTCCGATCATCTTCCTTCTAATAAAAATTGTGAACCCATCGAACGGGGTACGTCTACTCAAAAGTCCTCCTTCCAAATTTCAAACATGCAAACCAGGTATATGCGTTTTTATATATACCTGGTCGTACAGCCAAATGTTGAATGGATCAAATAGCAGAGACGGAGATAGAGCATAGAATTTAATGTACAAAAGTCAAGTGGTTTTGACTTGAACAGGCATATCGACATTATGAGACTGGAAAAGAGTCTTCCTATATATGGTGCATACATAGTACTGTGTTCATTTCTCACACAACTTACAGGAGAGAAAGAAAGAGAAATAGAGGCTCAAATAATCTGAACTGATTACACACACACAACAAAACAACAATGTCGAAAATAAGTAGCCATGTAAAAGTCTAATAATCAGATCATATTCATAATGTCAGACTGTAATGGAGGAATTTTATACGTGGAATGAAGAGAAAGAGAGAGAGAGAGTGGCGGCGGGTCGCGAAGATGAAATGAGAGCAGAATACGCCTTCCCCTCTAGCCATTATTATTATAGATCTGCAGCTAGATTCTTGTCCTGTATATATCTTGAGAGGTACACAAATAAAGTCAAGCTTCTTCTTGTTCTCAGGTGTTTCTCTAAGTGTAGTTGTACATGTATAGAGTACGTAAATTAAATAATACAGCAAGCCCAACCAACCACACACATACATAACACAACTAAACTATATACACAATGGTTACAAACTTGGACAGGACATAATATTATGTGATTTGCTATTTGCGACAACTGTAATGTGTGATGAAAACGTCTTTTCAAATCAGAGAAACACAATTCAAACTTCAAACCGAAGGCGGATCAACAACAATATGATGCATTTTCAATTCTTGTCAAAATTCAATGAAAGTTGAGATTACCTTGATATGTATTTTAGTATTTCCTCATTGTCTTTAGTAAGTAAAAGTGTCCAAATTCATAGATAATGATAATTAATGTCGTATTTACGTATCATTGAGTTTACAATCATACAAAATGTAACTCAAATCCAAATATACTAGTTGAAAATAAATCTCAACTGAATGTTACCATTGATTATTGACAAATGAGTGAAATACATCCGTTCCGTATACGATGTACATGTACATACATACATGTATTATGTATGTGTTGTGTATAAATTTAAATATCAACATTATGAGTACACAAACACATGCATCAATTTTATACGACTGTAGATAAGGGAATTAGATAAAGTGGGCGCAAATATGAGATGGTCAGGTCAGATGAGACAACAATTGGCAATGGAATCTTACATGTGTGAAACGTGTGGGGCAGTGTTAAAAACTCACGTAGACGACTGTGCAACAGACAATTGTCTAAGCTCATTGACTTTGAGAGAGAGACTTGGCCACAGTACGTTTTTCCTTTCCTAAATTATATTAACTCTCTAGTCAGCTGCTAGTGTGTACATATATATATATGCCCAGTGAATGAATTCACATCATAATTCATTGTCCAAGTCAAGTATTCTTATCGCTATAGTCTGCTCAAGCTTCAAACCATAACTATCAAAATCAGACGGTACAAAAACTAAATCATCGTAGTACATATTTGTATTGAACATCACCCCTCATGGACCCCATTGTCGCTACACGTACACGAAATAAATGTATTCTAGTTCCTCAATTCCAAAAGAGTTGGAGGTGAGAAGAAACAAAATTGTTTCAATTTGACAAAAGAGTCATCGTCGCCGTTTTTTTTTACTTCTGCAACCAAAGTACAGATACATACAACATGCGCTATAAAAGTTGTAACAATTTACAACGTACACACACTTACAAACTCTGTGTCTACATAGAAAAACTGGGCAAAGGAGTATACAGGGAGCAATTTCGGTTGAGCAAGTTTATAAAACTCTCAAGTTTTTGGACATCTTTCCCCATTTTTATGGTCAATAATGTGTGTGCGGATGGTCCGTACAAACTATACAAATACAAATTACTTGACAATTTACAATAGAAATTTGAATTTTCTTGAGGTTTTCTCCTTGGACGATAAAACATTTTCTCTATCTTCATGACTCATCTTACATGTACAAATTGCTCTCACGTGGACGCAGATTTCAGGAAATTCAGCTCATTGTTTTCCCAAGTATACATATAGTGACCATGTACACTTTGAATTGTGAACTTGTGTAGACACTCGTGTAAACATTTTACCAAAAACTAATAAACCTGAGCAAGCATTCATGCATCCCCTACACACAAAAAAAGATAAACATAATATACACAGGTATTGATAGGAGACGGAGTTCATCTGATACTAGGTTTATATACATTTCCCATTTCATGCTATATGGCTACCTTGTTTTGGTTAATCAGCCAATCAACTTTATCTTTCTGAATACTCGCACACTCACAATTTGAGTTTGCATAGAAAATTGCAAACGGAGAAATCATTATTTACTCTACACTTCTATACAGTCTATACAGCCATTTTACTTCTTGGTCTTTGTCTATATGTCAGCGGAGTGGTTCAATTACAAAAAAAAAAAAAAAACCAAAAAACTAATCGGCTTGGATAAGCGGGATCGTAGTGAGGCTATTAAGTCAAGTTTTAATACACTTGAAGCTATAACCATAACTATTATAGTTAATGAGAATTTAAAAACAATGTAAATTTTTTGGATGAACAACAAGTCTCCTCTATATGTTTTAAGTATTGCTTTCAATACTTTAATTGACGGCCATAATATAATTAGTATTGTTTCCTTTCCATAAGTCAAACAAAACATTATCTTTGAAGACTTAATCTATGCAATCATATTTATAATATGTACACTGAAATGCAAGAGAGGGAGAAGATGAGCTAGATTGAAGAGAGATGGTTCTTTCAAATTATTTTCATGTGTGTGTATATATACTATTGGACCTCATAAAAATAATGACAACATTACGCGAATACTCATCAACTTTTATCCCCCCCCCTCAACTCTCAACTGTATTTTCATAAACTACATAAACAAAGCACAAAAAATAAAAATAAAAACGATACATCGAGGAGACCAATGTAAATAAACTAAATTGTTCAATAGTACGTACAAGACTTGCATTTAATACCACAAAATCTGTGTTGTACACAACAAATGATTTAAAGAGCTGACCGAAACGTCTTTTCAAATTCAAACAATTTATCAATTAACTCCAATCCCCTTTTCAAGTATGAAGTACACTACACAGATAGTACGAAGATATATATATATATATATATACATGTATGACGCCTGAGTCTGCGAACCAGCTGAGTACAGTATATTCTTAATGTGTATCAAACTAATATACACCTACAATGTTGACCAGCTATTGATGTATTATGTATTTGATATATATCCGAAATCCCTACACGGTCATCAATATAATGTATGTGTAGTATCTTATGTGTACATTGTACTATATATGTACAACATTTGTAGTTAGTAGATATGATAGAATATTATGAAAAATGACGTGTGTGTGTAATTATGGTGGAGGTATATGTATGATAAAGGAGCAGAGAGCTTCCCATGAACTGATATATAAACTCTAGGCTTATAAATCATCATAATGATTCTTTTTCACAGGATAAATCATACTAATCTTGAGCAGGATGAATTTCATTCATTGGAGAAGGATCACGGTACGGCAGTCCAGTTTATATGCTACATTTATCCACACAAATGAAGAATGTGAAGAAACAAACTGCCACCACCGCCTCCAAAAAAAATGGCAACGACAATAGGAACGGCAACTGGTTCACTCAAGTCTATAACTCTATACTCAACATGCAAAAGGTATATAAAATACAGAAAAAAGCACACACGCTCATAAACTGGAGTGAATACATGGATCCCCTTTGACTACATATTAGTATTATGGATACTTTGGATGGATGAGATGAGAAAGCACACACTCAGGATTCAAAATATGGCGTATCGCTATAAATTTACTAGCACCACCTCCTTTTAACTCAACTTTCCATGTAATTGCGGCCATGTAAGCAGAGTAAGCAGGTAGTCTGAATTCCAACTATAAATACATACAATTGTAATATGTATCATATACAGTCATACAGTACAATGAAGTACAATCACAATCTTCATGGTGATTCAGTTTCCTCTCGTTTCGTAAATTGTAAATGCCTACCTATATGTGTAGTTTTGGGGATATTATTATAATAGTCGAAAAAACGAGTATTCATAAAGATGAAAAAGAATCTGGAAGAAAAGGAATATAAATGATACATTCTACAAATTCTGTAATTGAATTGAATGACCTAAATTTTTGAGACAATTGCTTATGTACATGGTACGGTTTTTGATCCGTAAAGTAACTACATAACTATATACAGATATATACGTATATGTGTTCATACACTTTATATGAGCTCCAGAACAAATAGTAGACTGCTTGATATATGTACAACAATTGATTATTGCCGTTATTGTCTCAAAATATCTTTATTCTACAAAAGTAGACACAAAAAAAAACAGCTCAAGCATGCAGAGCATGGGAATCAAGTCTTTCAAACTTGAGGTGAAAGTCTATATATATTTCAACTGACATTGTCATGCTTAAATCTCTTTACATTTTTATACTTGAAATCGTACAGTACACGTAAAGACTAATGTAATTTTCAATTGCTCATAAACATTCATGGTGATCAATGTCAACATGACGACAAATTCTCAACTGTTTACTGCGAAACCATTTTGCTTTCTTTTTTTCCTTTTCTTCTTTTATTTGTAAATAGATAAATCTATTTTAAATGAGGACTTCAACATTAAAAGTCATCATGTGTATAATTGATGGGTATTGTACAGTATACACTGTACTCGGAAGATTTAATTGGGCAAGGAAGTGCGTAAAACTTGATCCGTTCAGAAACCATAAAAAAATAGAGAAATAAATCCACCCCTTTTTATAATCTCTGTGTAGAGCTCAAGAAGTTTCTATGTAGACAGAAAAAGTCTTCCGAAATTGAACAAATTAAAAGACTGTGGTTTCCATATACCTTAATAATTAAAGCTCATTCAAACAAAATACATAATACTCTATATATTAAATGTCTGATGCACACGCTTCACAAGTTGCAAATTGGCAGGTTAGTGAAAGAGGTACTTTATATTACTATAATACGGAGGAAACAATCCAAATATTACTGATGTTACATCTCGTCCGACGTTCTCTTAACGTCTTGTCCATTTTTTGTATATACATTTTTGGATTCGAACAGATAAATAGTTTTTCATTGTAAACATAATGATTGTAATTGTAACTTATTTCCGTGGTTAATTCGGTATAATGGTAATGTTTCCCACCACTTTCCCACTTCAACTTCCGCAATTCCCAACGCCGCGCCGACCCTAACACACAGAGCTACGTGTACACCAACCAATTCTGTTAACTACCAAATAATTACCGTTTCACTGGTTCATAGTAAAGGCTATATGCTCAAGTTACATGTGGGAAATCATTTGCATTCTACTGACTACTGGCTGAACAATTGACACTGGCGACTAGGGCTTTGGCGGCTAATCAACGCAGATACTCAGGACCAGTAACAACAACAACAACATGTATACAGGTATAGGTTGGAAGAAGGATGAACTCTTCTCCATCTCTCCCTTTTCATGCTAATCAGTTCTCCTGAGTGTACTAAAGAATTATCCTTGTGAAAACAGCTGAATGGAAAATTCCCGTCCAATTCCAATATCTATACTACTCATAATTAATCATTAGCTTTTACTACACCAGCATTTGGCAGTTCCACAATCACTCTCAATGTATACATATATCTACAAGTAAAATGTATATCCACATCCACTGGCTTGGCATGTGAGCAAACCCACCTATACATTATCCAAAAATGATAGACGAGAGAAGATATATTGCGTTCACTTAACAGTGAAGGCATGATATGTGTATAAAAAGTAAGTCCAACTTCCATTAGACCACACACATATTAATAAGAACTGCTTTTGTGATATGCATATTACATATACGTTTTCTGGGTATATTCGATTCTATTTTTCTCGTACAATTTCCTTCAGTCTGACAATTGTGGAAATTCTGAGTCAGTCAGTCAGTGTTTGTACACATTTTATTATTACTGTTGTCACTGGCTCATATTTTCCTTTTTGTTAAATTAATTTTATTATTTATTCCTCTCAAACTCTCAAACCATCACAGACTTCTCGCAAACAAATGACAAATATTCGAGTGAGTACATAACATATTTATAATTAGATGCATACACAAACGTTTTCAAAAAAAAAAATCTGTACATTGTTTGCTTCGGCGACCAATAGTATTAAAAATTCAATGAATGTAAACGTGGTCTCGGCATTTTTTCCCCCTTGTTTCTGCTCCCATGTGCTAAGTAGTAGTAATAACTTTGCAACTGTATGAACATGAACACTCATGCAATAAGTATGAAGTAATAACGTCATTCCTATAACTACGTAGACAACGTAGACTATAGTATAGATGCCACTTATACATACTCTGGACCACAGCTATATAAAGCTATAAAGGAATATAGGTATACAATAATAAAACTTGAATAATATCTCCTGTTGCCATTGCCATTGGGCTAGAGTATACTTTGGCAGGTAGGTGAACTTAGACTATGGTTATGCCTATCAAATATTTGAGCCTTCATTTTCTCTACAATATTATATACACAAAAGTCAAAGTCAAAACTAAAGCCATAAGACTAGGTAAGTAAGAAAGTATCAGAGGAACTTTTTATCAAATGTACTGGATTGGAGATTCAGATTTTCTCTCTCTCTCTCTCCTTCGTCGCATACTTCTTGTAATCACTTGTGTGTTAAATTTTATACGTGCTATTTTTTTTGGTCCTGCTTTCATAGTCTTCATGGACTGAGTGCTTCCATGGTTTACAGATTACGTCAAACGTCAAAGTCAAGTCCAAGTACATGTGATATGCGTACGGCGTTCAGACGATGTATGTATATAATGTGTATGCAAGCATGCATGTAGGAAAAAATTCACACTATGTATCAAGTCAGGTTTTGTTCCTGTCTAACCTACCCACCTTTTCATATCCGTACATATGTATGTATACTGTAGAAACCATATGCATATAGTATAGCTATACTTTAGCTACATCAAAATATTTTAACATGTCTACAACAAACCCATGGAATGAATGGCTCATGCAAAAACCCTCTTCTTCTTCTTCTTATGTTCTCTATATATTTTGCATGCCCACAGCTCAATTTTTTCTGGTTTCCCTGCTCACGAGTAATGTAGTCAACAGTTCAATGAATTTACTCATTGATTTTATGAATTGAAATCCTCTCACTTTACTTTCCACAACAACAATGTCTCATCCTTGTTGAGAATTTTATGGAAATGAGTGACTTGTTAGTAATTATACTAATATATTGCTCGGTCATTGGTACGTTTCATTAAAATTTAAAATTTCATTAAGTAGCTGCATAAATGGGAAGAGATTTTCTAAAGGGTCAACTTACGTAATGCTTTCTGGTAGGTAACCAAACTTTGGAAAAAAAAAGATTAAAAGGCAAAACAAAAAGTGAAGATAATTTTCTACTATATATACATATAGCAAATGTATCCCTTTTAAATTCCTTACGGCTTGAGCATTGTTTAAAAAACATCCGAGAATTACATGCCAGTTTTTAGTGTGAGTATACACATACTACACACATTTGGAATTGAGTTTAATCGAGTACAGCTTGTAGTTTGTATAGTTATGAAAATGAAAAGTCATAACTGTAATATGGCCATTCATTGTGTATTGTTTACAGTCTCCTTTGACAAGTGTCAAGTGAGCCGCATTCCTGTCATGTAGGCAGAACCGGAGGCCAGAGAGCTAATAACTAATACACATGGCATTTCAATAAAAAAAATGAGAGAACATATATTTTGGAAATAATAATGGGAGGAATTTATATATGGAAGAGACATTTTCAGAAAATCATTCGTACTTACTACTTATACGTATTGTAGTGCCGAGAGCGAGAAGTCATGAATATGGTATACATACAAAAAACCAACTCTATATATATCGCATGTACAGCTTAAACTATTCAAATCATGAATGAAAGCAACATCATATGAAGAAAAAAACTTTTGATTCTGTGTTCTGTAGTACACATTTGCTCATCGTCAGTTCAGCGAGTAAGTAGAACGAGAATTATTGCAATTTACTAAATATAAATGCACATACATATACGAGATATTCGAGTGAATTACAGTTTTACACTGTATATTATTATATGTACTCACTATATGCAACGAGAGAGAGAGAGAGAGAGAGAGGACTCTGGGCGAACTCTTCAATAATGGGACATGATTATTATACTACAGAGAAAAAGTGTACTACATACTATCAAATACAAAAGGAAAATGAGAATAAAGAAAAATACCTCAATGCATCTATTGAGTAGCTTCACATTCGTACACTTACTCTAAATAAATCCGAATACATATCCCTAATATACATGAGGAATGATTCAAGGAACAAATCTAATTATTATGCCCTCAATTATTTCCATTTAATCCGAAGAATCGTGGATTATGGATTTTGAAAAACGATAGACACGTGTACGATGTATAGCCATAAACATGATAATCTACATTAGAAGTGCAAAATTTATCTGTTCACACTGCAAACTACCGTGAGTACTTCAAGGTCTGTCAAAGACCACATGTCACCGTCAAATTATAATACCAATCTATATAGATCCGCATATACGTAACAATCTAACAATGTAGAAAAGATGTATATAAGTAGGTATGACCTGTGAGCTAGTGAGACAATAAATAATAATATATAAGTCAAAGTGTCTCTCTCTCGTCGTGTGTCGCATGTCCCAATTCAAATTTTAAATTTGACTTTTTATTAGTACGTGTGCGGATTCAACCACAATAATAATAAATTTTCTATGATAGTCATTGTTCTGTGTATCATACAACTGACATTCGAGAAGAGTTTCACATTTGCACGTGTTGTGAAACTTCCAGGTTTTTTCTATCATCTACCCGGTAACTCTTCCTGCAATAACTCTCATGGTCATGGTTGTAAAAAAAAGTTTTTAACATCCCAATATATTATGAATTTTTTGTTTGCACTCTATTGTCATTTCTCGTTTTATTATCATAACACATTTGATAATGTTCTATTAACCATGAATTAAAATGCACGAGCAGAGTACGAAAAAATATAGTTTTATTAAATAACTTGAGAAAAATATATAACTATAAATAATATTGAACTTCTTGTGCGGTTCGAATCAACCAAGCGCAACTTCAACCTACTTGAATTTGAATCGTAAAGAGAAAAAAATCCCCCAAAACTTCAAATTCTCATCCAAACGATTTTTAACTGTACAAAAATCTACTCAAGTAAATTTTTCATCCCTGCTATGGGTTTTCTTTTCTTTTTTTGTTTCCTTTTGCTTACATTTACATTCCAACTATTCTCAGATATGTAAAGAGATACACGAATGAGACTTTGATTCCACATTTAAGAATCCTCATTCTTGATCGTGCAAAATTCTAATGACAAAATTTAAAGAAGAGACGACACTATAAAGAGAATAGGAAAGCTTCTAAGTAGACACAAAGTGTATACAAAACACGACAGCGTTGCTCCTAATTTCAGGATAAAAGCGTAGAAAAAGGCTGAAATGACAACGGTGAATGTGCTATTTCGCACAAAACATAATCATGTTTCCAATTCGAACGACTTCCAAAGTCAATTCTGGTCAGGAAATCTCTTCTGTCTCAGACAGAAAGTGACTTGACAGAATGTTTTCTCGCACTCTCCGCTTCTCGTATAGTTTTTTTTCTTCCTTTTTTAAATCCCTTTCATATACACATCAGGAGAAGAAAAAAAACGTCTGAGGTATATATATAGAATTTTATATACATAATGGCATGAGAAGCATGACGATGGCAAGGAAAAGCGGTAAATATATTATTTTCTTTAACATAAAATAAATTAAATTCCTATTCAAGCCCTTGGACCGGCTTCATTTCTACTCACGTTTAATTAAAACCACAATGTATTTCTTTAACAGTGTTACTTATGCACTTTGTATTTACATTGTACATGCATATCTTTAACTCAAAAAACGAATAGAGCATAAAACTCATTCGCTCATTTACAATTACGATTAATCCTTAATCATTACCAGATCATTTTTATCTCATCTGGCCGTTTCCAAGCGCACAAATCAGTCATTACTCTTTCACTAACTAGAAATAAACCGAAAGTAGTATATCCATCCTCAGCAGCATAATTGTATAATTCCAAATTAATGAAATAATAGCCGAAAATCAATTGTAATACAGATGACTGGTATGACATGTAGCACATTGGTCTCCAATTATTCTATCCCAAATGTGAGCAACAAACGTAGTAGAATAATTTCAAACTACAATTGACTTACTGATACTGTAATTTTCATTGACTAAATCAGAAATGCCTACCAACTAGTTCCAAGAACTCTCATTCAAGAAACAAACTAACCCTTGCATATTTTATTCATTATGCATACCAGATTCAGCGTGTACCTACACAGTCACACACACAACTAATTACTACCTTTAAACTTTAAAGTCGCCGTTTAATCTTGATAATTCGCTTGAATGCAACTTGCGAAAAGAAAAACCCTCATAAAATTCCCAGAGCACAGTTAACAATAAGTCATGAACTGCCTGCCTACCAACAATATTTTTTCCTCTATAGATACATTTTACATGCTAAGCTACACAATGAATGCATCCATTGACTCGAGACGGATGGAAGAGAAGGTAACTACAATAAAAAAAACTATATTCCGAGTTGTACGTATATATACATACTATACACACTGCATTTGCACATACAATATGATACAAAAACAGTTCTTTTACCAGGAACAGAAACCACTATAGGAAATAGGACGGGTACACACAAAATGTATAGGAGACAGAAAATCCAATCAGGAAACGAAGGGGGGTAGAGGGGAATGTAATTGAAACCATGCAGTGAATGAAAAATCGACAGTATATTGTTAACTCTAATAATGATGCAGTTGACTTTACTTTTTTCTATTTGTACTCAACATGGTATATTAACTACAGATCCTCTTTTCTGTACACTCATCATCATCCTGTCTCTATATATATACCAAAGACACACTTTGAAAATTCAGCACGATCTTCTGATTCTCACCATGATCAAGTAAAAGTTAATGTCTAAAAATATTTCCATTGCCATGCTATAAAAATACTACTACAAATTTGACATATCGAAATGTTTCTAATTGGTATTCTCTTGTCTCCTTTCCCTGAAATATATGGACACATGCCATATTAATGAGAAGGGATGACCCAATTGACCCAAGTTCTTTCCCCTTGAAGTTATATATTATTTGATGTTACAAATTACAAAGACAATTGGCCGAATGAATGAATCCCTTTCATGTGAATCCTCCAGCACCTGACATTTAAAAAACACCATTCAGTGTGTGTGTGTACAAGTTAATACTGGAAAATTGAAACTGTTGCGAGTGCCAAACTGTTGATTTTGCTGCTATACGAATAATCATATATAGCAACTCACTTCGTCTTATCACTTTACACTGCACTGCATTATATATGTAATGCATTACTTTAGATTTGTTTCAAAGATTTCAAGTCAAAGCAAAATTCCAGTAAAGAGTTTTCTTTTTTTGCCTCGAAAAAGAAACACAAAAAAGTTTTTTTTTCTTCATTGCTTTCGTTGGTAGATTTTGTCAAGTGGTATCCCCCTGTAGCATGTGTAACATGTATCTTGGTTTTTTTTTTTTTTATATACGTGCAAAGTTACTAAATGGGACTGCGAATAAGTGTATATTTTTCGTGACATTTCCTATTCTGCTATCTTCACCATCCATATACAAGAACTTGTATGAATTACGTAACAGCTAAAAACAAAACATAAAAAGGAAAAGAAGGGAAATTAAAAAAAGAGGAGATAGAGAGAGAGAAAGAGATAGAGCAAACTGAAGACGGAATACTACGAAGAATTGAGCGAGGGCGTCTTTTCTCATGCTCTTGAGAGTCCTGACGACAGTGACTAAACACCTCGACTTGACGAAATATTTACACGTAGACTCGCTCACACACATCTTGTTCCTTCTCAATGGTGGACCGTGTGATAAGTAAGCGCACACGCTTCATACATTTTTATACATTGACGATACAGAGAGTATATACACACGATTCACACACAAAAACACATGGTAGTGCTTGAGACGACTGGAGAGAGACAAATCAAATGTACATAGGGCAGACGTCCCCGTCCGTATCAGTATCAAAAAATGAACATATACAAATATACAACAACAAAAAAAACGGAACCAGCGACACGCAAAAAGAAGAACTCTATTTACTTTTTACTGTGTTAAGGAAAATGTTTGAAAAATCCCCGGGATTTCTAAACAAGGCTCTTGATTTTCTATATATAATACTCAATATCAATACATAACCAACTCGTACCGTATTTTCACAAAAAGTACACAAGAAATTTACTCTCCTAAAACGCAGCCATACATTTCTTGTATGTACTTGCAACTACATATACATATATGAATCTGTATGGTGGCAACAAGAAATGCTCCTCCGAGTACATTCAAATGAAAACCCGAAAGATACGTGTGCGAGGACAAAAATCACAAGCCGTGTAGTGTCAGTGTCATTAGCTCTTTTCCAGGCATATGCCCAGTCATACTAATATTTAGTATTATCTATACAGAGTATGTATAATTGTCAACTCTCCGAAACCCCAAAACCAGTACTATACAACCCATATATACATGTATATAGTCTCACACAGTATGTAGATACATTTGAAGTGACAATATCTACATACTTACATGCACACTAAATACCCTGTAACGAGTTACATCAACGGCAGCAAAAGAACGACACGGAAGCTTTCTTCTCTCTTCGCCTTTCTTAACCCTTTGTGTTGTTTTTTTCTATGCCGCTTTTTGCAGACTCATGTAGTGTGAATACAAATGCATGTTATGCCAAAGATGTATACAAAAAACAAGCGAGTTTTAATAATACGGATTCAGACATCAAGCCAATATTAAGATATTGCTAACTACGGGAAGGTATAATATGTGTCGGCTGACGTTGTCGTTATCTCTCTCAAAATGTCCGTTTAAGTTTACAGAGAATGGTCAATACATGTATGCACACTGCACAGTACACGCATGCCACCACTATGTACACTATGGAAAAAGATATATCTATAGAAACTTCAGAATATTATTTAGCTGCTCTCAATCTCAAATAACCTCAACTCAACTCGAGTTAAAATGAAGAAAAAAACCCATCAAAAAAAAACTACATTTACTTGTAGTTGTAGTCATATAGACATGAGACAGAGGCACACTATACATGCGTATTCGGATTGTATCTTTTTAAATAGTACTTTCTTGAGCCTTGAGCTACTAGATTAGCGATGCGTATGCAAGTAATTTAGGCGTAGGTATGTTAAAGAACAAGAGCATGTGAAGAAAACGCAGAAATGTTGTTCCGTTCATATACTTGATTACATATGTATAGAGCTCCACTTCCGTCCGCAGAAAATGTGTGTACAAGATTTTTCTCCCCATGTACAAGTGTACATATAAAATATATATGCTCGGCTTGAAATGCACGTTTTCCATAAAGTGTAGAGTTAGTCTACTTGCTTTAAACAAGGACATACATGGATGAAGCATCACATGTATGCGTACAATTCAACACGTATACCTACATACATCTCACACATAGAAAACTATTTAAAAACAACGGATTATTGCTGTCTCGTGGAGCACGAAATCTCAGTGGATTTCCCCGCCCGCCATCCTAATTCCTCTTTCCTCCGGTTGACTTTACATATGCATTTTTTTTAAACCAACCCAATATCGCATTACTATGTATATAAATACAGATACTCGACTATGCTGTTCTATATCATAGATCAGATTCTACTACCTATTCTATTACTTCTACTACTACATACATACACACAAGTCATTTATCTAGCAAACGACAACATGATTTCTATCCTGTACGTCGAAGCTCGGGGCTTTGAGTTTCGTAAAGAAAGAATGAGCGAACGAAACCAGATGAGATACTAGACAATATATAGATGGGACACTGCACTGTGCCGGCAAAAACCAGACGACAACATTGCGGAAGTAAAGTTATGCTATCGAGAGAAGTCTTTTTTGCTCTTGCCTCAATTGAATGACAGGAATTTTGCCATGTTGCTCCTATCCTCTCTCTCTCTCTCTCTCTCTCTCTCTCTCTCTCTCTCTCTCTCTCTCTCTCTGTCTATTTGTCTAAGACCAATACGTGTAGTTTGATGGCCAATTCTCGTTTTACACCGGAATAAATACAATAATAATGGACTTTTTGTTTCGCTTTCCCACACACATTTCCATATTGAACATCCATTATTTGAACACTTTTCACACATTTTAAGGGAAGCGACTTTGTTTAACTTTTACAAATACAGGATTTTCCCGTCTATTTTCATTTTTTAATACATATCAAAGAACAGAGTAGAAGACCAAACGAATACATTCTACTAGTCAATCATGGACCGATTATACATGATGTATTTGAAAAGCCAAAAGTATTTGATACAAAGTATCGTTTCCCCTTTTCCCAAACTAAATATGTAAGCAAACAATCGTTTAACATTTTCCATGTCAAAAACCTGAGAAATTCCACGAGAATGAACTTCATTCAATAAAGAGAATGAAAAAAAAGAGAAACTATATAATAAACAAAACAAGAATACAACTCATTTCAATTTCTATGTAATTCGTATACTCCTTTCCCATGATAAGGATTTTTAATGTGGACCGTCAATTTCCCTAAACTATTAATAATAATATTATTAGTATTTCTTGAACGTGGCAGGAAAAGTATCAAGTTTTTAATAGCTCAGTTACAAATATGTAGCTTATTACTACAAAACTCACACTGCGCACTTCATTTTTATATATACATTTAAATTCTACCTGTCCTCCACACACAGAGTTTATTATTATGGTAACATTATATTATGTACATGGATCGAAAAATGTCAGTTGCTATTACTATTATTATTACTACAAGTTAAGAGTGTGCACGAAGAAGAAGATTATTTTATTTCATTTCATTTCATGCATACAGACTATGAAATTAAAATTTGAATAGAAATATATACTACAAAGATGTGAACCTATTAAAAAATGAGCAATGTTGTCGGAAGTTGGAGGACTGGAAGAGGTTTTTTTTATCTTTATTGCAGTATTACATTTTATCATCAGAACCTCATCATGGCGATTCACAGGCAATATAAATCTAGATAAATCTGTCGGTAGCACATGAGTTGATTTGGCTTCTCTGGTTACGATCATTACATTACACCCTATATACGTTCAGTCAGTCGGGGGTACATTGCCATGTAATAATAACATTGAAAGAAAAAGAAATCTCAAGCTCAGTTTCTCCAAACTTTTTTTCCTCGTTTTTTCTCAAGTCTCCAATAAAATAATTAGCCAAAGGAATCTTTTTGTGAATTCTTTCCATTTTCAAGAAATGTAGACTTCAAAATAAAGCAACGCAACAGATAAACATTAAAACGAGATGAGAATGTTATGTAGCTCACCTTTTACCACAATGAGGTTTCATGAAAAAAATGTGAGAAAGACGCCACCACAAACGAGATATATATATATATATATCTATAAATTGTCGTCCTTCAATGTCCTTAAATGAATTTATGTAGATGTTAGCTAGATGTTCCTTGGGTATATTATTAAAACACGACCCAGGATCAGACACCCGGGTTTTAAAGATTAGGTCTCGAGGTTGTGGGCTAGCCAGACAGCGCGGGTAGTTCTAATGAGGTGTTAAATAATGTCAACTTTTGCACAGTTTCTATATATTTCTACTTTCTAAACACACTAGCAACAACGGCAAAGTCGACGACGACGATGATAATGATGACACACAAAAAAAACTAGTTCAATAGACATGTATTTTTAATCCGATGGAATCCAAGCTTTTTTTTTACTTTGTTTTTGATAAGAAATGCAAACTCGATGTGTATGGCCAACCTTGTCTCTCGTCTAACTTTTGGTGTTGATGATTTTCAGTAAACACTTGCAATTTGAGAATCCGCCTGAAAAAACATAAAAAAAAAACATCATTATATTCCACATTCGTTTTCATTGTAATAATTTACTAGTATATTTCCCCCTCTTGGGTCAATCTTCCGAAAGACCTTGGGAATTAATATCATGGAATTATCCAATCAATGGAAATCAATTCGGAATTCAGTTCAACGAACTATACCTATACACTTGACGTAAAGCTATAGGGATGATGAACATGTTTATTGGATGGATGTCAAAGTGTCAATAATTATTACATAAATGTATTGTAGGATATTTGCCCTCACACATGTCTCGCTCATCAGTCTCAAAATCCATCTTTCATGTGAATAACTGGAGATGAATTACAAATTTCTATTATTTCAAAAAGTCAACTTGACAATGACAAGGCATTGTACACTGTATTATTTCAAATCTGGAATATGGAAACTAGGGAATAGAATCATGATTACTAATAAAAATACTAATAATAAAACAAACGAACAGTTTTGAAACAAAATACTCGTCAGTGCATTCAAAATATTATTTTTGTCTTTCATAATATATTCTCATATGCATATATTCCATAACTGAACATAACCATTTAAGTTATATCACATACATACCAAGAATATCAGTGTTTTCTCTAACAGGTTTTAATGTTTTAGTAATAACAATGAATGAGCCATCCGAATAAAAAAAATTAACTCAAGTTGATAAATCTGTGTATGAATCCAAGAATGTACTTCACTATTCGCATTTTGAAAAACAGTCATATAGGTAATAATTGTAATTCAAATCCTAATCAGATGCATATGAATATTTCTCTGAGCCTTCTGCTTTCCAGTCATAGACCCAAAAAAAAAAATGCAATAGAAATAGAAAATTATTCAGTGTTGAACTCCACTCTGTCCTCTTATAATATGTGAGAATCCTTTTTATTGTCTGAATCTGGTGAATAATGGATGAGGTAGAGAGATGGATAGACAGACCAGAGAAACAAACAGAAGCTTTGCCAAAGTACATTCACTCACATAACATACCCAATACACAATGGATAGTCAGTCGACTCGGTATAAACCAACATGATGAAAGAAATTTCATTATTGGCCTTGTCTTAAGTATCAAAGTTTCGTCAAAATCCCCAGACAACGTATACAAACGTCCCTATCATCATGCAGAATGGAACGATGATTCTATTAATGCTGTACATTTACACATTTACCATTGTCAATTGTGAGAGCGTTTAAGCAAAAAGAAACAAGCCTCTTCTGAGCCTATATACCTACATTGTACACATATATATATACTCATGTCAAAGCCAAGTGGAAATCTATACACAAAATGCCGATTTGATCAATCCAAATACGATATGTAAACTAAGAGTATTATACAAGATAATATACATTTGTAAACATGTGCACATGATATTCTACTTCAATTGAAACTATACATACCTAATCATGTTTTAAATCCTGCTTATCTGTACATAAACTAAGATTCGAGAAATGCAATTTGTAAAAATAAAAATAAAAATGCTCTGCATTAAAAATCAAGTAAACAAGTACAGAAATATGTATTTAATATGAGAAGAAGTATATATATTCTATATATACATACTTTTAAAATATGTCAACTTTTAAAAGTCTTGTAGTTGCTTCACTTATTCGACCGGAAAAATTACACATTTAGAATTATTTATAGTCACAAATTTTGTTTTTAAGTACAAGTACACTAAACTATAGTTGTAAATGAATTGCTCAGTATATATATACTTACTACATATATGTAAATTATAAACGAAATTGCCGGCCGGCTCTGGGCGACGCATGTAGTATGGAATGTTTCAAACTCAATATAATACTTATAATGGAGCAGTACATAGGAGGAAAGCATGCGGAACTTTTATCAAATGTATTTTATTTATTTATCGCACTGACAGTGACAGCTCTCGACTGCCCAGTGGGCAGTTCCCACTGCTTAAAAACTTTGTAGTGAATAGTGTCGTTGAAAAACTCTTTTTCCAAATCGAAATTACTCCCGTATCAATGTACATGTACAGACTGCTATATATGCAATACACTGACTACACTACATTCACTGCAGAGTATTTATATGATAGAAAAACCATTTGAAAAAAGAGCTCTGCCATGATATTCCCACTTGGGGAAAAATTACGACTTTTGAACCTCTAACCTTATAGAATAATCTTTCAACCAAAACTAATAAAAGTCCCACGTGTGCTGTGTGTACCCTCAACACACGCCATTTATATACACATCAATATTAGGTAGACACAAAATTTCAAAATTCTGTTCCGTGAGTTGAGTATCAAGAGGTATGAAGAAAAACAAGAGCTTTTAATCTGTCCGATAATTACGCTGACTTTGCCTATACAACAATAATGATTGCACAATAACTGGAACCAAAATAGAGAAACTTTTCTGCATGTAATATACTCGACGAAGAAAAACTTGACAATTTATGAAATGACACACACATAGTCACATACGTACACAGCAGTACCTATACACAAATACATTCAACAATAAAAGCAGGTAAACATACACACGCGTTTAAATATAATGGTATCAGTTGTGTATATCATGGTGAAATGACTTTGAGTATTTGAACCTCATAAGTTCCAGTGACACGATTTTTCAATAGTAGTGTGTGTTGTGATATATGAATAAAATGAAAATATAAAAAAAATCTACTTACAAACAAGTATAAATATATACTATTACGCTATTTATTTTATATTTGATATATATTACCGTACATGTATATACCAAATTCATTGGATATTATTTGTAATAAATTTTATTTGTATCCTTCATAATGTTTTATTTTATTATCACTACTCTTTCGTAATACATGTGTATTACTTTTTTCTCCTTGTATATTTATGGGATAAGTATGCACCACTATATATATACTTACGACTACTGCAAGTTTTCTGACAGTTGGTTTCCAAACAGTTTTCTATTTGTCTACTTCCAATTCCAATGAAATTAATCTATAATCCTCTCCTACAGTTGAATGCACATACCATATAATATATAAAGAGTCATTAGATATCAGGAAGCCATATTAAAAAATAAAGCGTAGATAATTTTCTCATGAACATTTAACATTTTTAATTTCGATTAAGCTCGCTCAATAAACTAATATGCCCAATAAAACAATAATAATAATGTTTTTTTTTCATAATAATGAAACTGGATGTTTGATATTTGTATTTGAAAAAGAAAATGATTATCATTACATTCAACCTTCTTTTTAAATATAAAAAAATATCAAATAAATAAAGTGTGTAAACTTTACAGTGTAAAGTTTACACTGTATATAAAGGATTTTGGCCTAGAAAAAATTTGTACAAATAATTCAAGTATACATGTACCTATATACATTTTATTCTACATTGACGTGTTTCATAGAAAATCCCATGTACAAATTCATATACAACATGCATGGAGAGATAATAAATAAATATATCCATGTATATTTACACGCACATATATAGGCCACAACTCGTTGAGAATAAAGTTATTTAGGCTACTAGTGCTAAAAAACAAGATTATAGAATCTGCACTATTCTGTACGCATATACCCTTACATTTTATTTTATAATGTACTATATATATATCCAGAATTTATTAAAGGATTTTAAATTTTTTCCAGACAAGGTCACTTGCTGTCAATTCATGACATGTGCACATACAAAGATTAAAATATTATAGGTGATGCTGATAGGATACTTCATAGTCAACTCATTGCTCATCACTCCCTCAATAGTCAATATTATACACCAAGTAAGTGCACTCACATCACTAAAGTATCACTACATGTAGCATGTATGTACGTGGGGTATACACTGAGACAAACGTGAATAAATTGTACGATTTTATACGATTATTATTGTACAGTGTAACCATGTATACACGTAGTACATAGATACATATATGTAGTATGTGCATTTCTTTTTATACATGATTATTGATTGAGGGATTGACAGAGTTTTAAAAAGCTATGAAGCTGGGGAGAAAACTGGGGAGAAAACTGGGGAGAAAACTGGAAGACTATATAGTTACTAGTAATAAAGCAGTAGAGTTGTAGTAGGAGCTGGCAAAAGTCGAGCTCGAGATAAGCTCACCATATTACGATTTTGTAGCAATGCTGGAGAGATTGAGAAAAATGGTAATTTCTTTAACTGGGGATTTTTTTAGGGGAGGTACTTTTGAGTATGATGCTGGAGGCTGTATTTCTTGATAATTTGTTCATGGCGTTCTAACCACATTGGCAAAAGTTACGTATATACAAAAGCTATATCCACATTATCCACACATAGATGATAGATGCGTTCCTATTCCTATACCAATACAGTATACAGTGTGTATATATTACATATACACACAGCAGCTTCTATATCTTCAATCGTTCAGACTTTAGGCACTTTACAATTTACACGGGAGTAGGATTTGCCCATTATTACTATTTAATAATGTATATGTTGTTTTCTTTTCTCATATCATATACAAACTCAAGAGGCATTTTTTTTTCATTTTCAATTGTGTTTTGTGGTTTCGCACAGTTACAAACTATAATCGTCATCATAAATGTGTGTTTTGGCGTTTAGTCGTATGTGAGTGATCAATATTAAATTTTATGAATAAAATAAAACTGTATACGGAGGACATTTTTACATTTAGCATTATATTTGAATGGCCATTTGCTGTCACAGTCGAAGCCACAATGCAAATTCAAAGTAGTATATATAGTTTACATTTTTCTAAAGTAAATTTCCCACTCCACTCGGCATTTCAATATTAGGTGATAGGTACACGAGGAATTATGAGTGTGGATAAAATACAGTATTATATAGAATAGAATGGAACTTCCATTATGGAAGAATGAAGAAAAAGCTGAATAAATTCTTGAATTATAAAATAATAGAGAGAATCATTTCTACGAATCGTCCATGGCAAACATTAGTAACTTGTTCACAACGACAACTTTTAGATCTGCAGCAGCGTATATAATGAAACAAGTAACAACTTTTTCAGAAAACTCTATCAAAGATATAGGAGAAGCAACAAGCAAGCAAGTCAGCAAGCGAAACTTGCATGTACACATAATACATTATCTATTGAAATTCTGATCACAGCACTGTACATACAAAATACTGAAGAATATATCAGTTGTAATTCTGAAGACGAAAAATATGGTGGTGAAAATCTTGAATTACTCGAGGATCAAAATTCAAGTGATTGTATTTATCTTAAACCTTTTCTTGTATGCTTAAACAAAGCATAATATACCATAATATGGTTGGCTATGTAGCACTCGCACACATCACACATGTGATGTTGTGCGTAGACTTTGCTTCGACTCAATAACAAAATGGCAAACTCTACAGAGTGCCGGGTCTATCATAACCGGCTGTTCAATCCACCTTTTTCTTTTATTGTATTTCTGTACTTTTTGTGTCTGTGGTGTTGTTGTTTTCGTAATTTTGTATGTTTCTCTGCATTAGAATTTGTTAACAATATATACAATGTGCTGAATGTACTATCAATTTCTTTCAAAATATTTCAATTTACAGTGATTGCGTGTCATAAAATATCTGTCACTCTCTTTTGAATCCCCATATAGGTATAGGTATACGTAATATTCAATTTGCTCATCTCGCGTGTTTCTCTACTATACCTGATATAATTATTATTAATAATAAAGACGTGTATGAATTTAGTACAATAGAGGGTATTTTGGATTCAAGAGCAATCACAAAAAAAACTTTTATAATATGAAACGTCGGTGGATATTCTATTACAAATGTAATCAGCGATCAGTCTAAAATGAGAAACACGATCGAAACACATTAAAAAGAACCAAAACAGAATCGTCACCCGGTTAGAGATTGAAATCGAATATAATATTATTTTGTTTTAAAGACGGAGAGAGAATTGTTGGATATAGAGGTGACATTCATTGGCAGGTACAGAGGATGATTATGACGTACGTTGTACTACATACTATGCATAGTGTTGTTTTGTGACTGCCAAGTTATGGAAATATGATGATGTCAGGATAGTAATGTCAATAGTGCGCTGGTAAAATATTATTATTTAAATGAACAACTAAAAAAATCCTTTACCTCAAAACTTTGTCGAGATCTTAGATGCGAGTAACACTGTTTCAAAAGTTGTGATAGAGGGAATGTTGTTGTAATTGTATATTCTCAATTTTTATTTGTCCTTGCTTGGAGGGTCTTTTTTTGTGTATATAATAATAAAATTATTGTGCAAATCAACTTTTAGTGCAGAGTATAAATGTATTCGTTTTTTTTTTAAATAGATGGACTATTTGAAGTTGACTATACTCAAACAGTATGTTTTGTCAGTGTGGTAGTTGCACAGCACTTTGATGACTTGATGTGAACACCAAATATATATATTATATTTATTATATTTATACTCTTTGATTTATACAAGTCAAAGCCGAAGAGGGTGATTATGACGGAGATATAAGTACAGATGAACAATGAGCAATAAAAAAAAACTGTTCTTGGGCCACTTTTTTCTCTCTAAAACTCCGTCTAATAATAAATAATTAAAGTCTTATACAATTCAGAAATTTTTCTTTCAATGCAATAATAGTAATTACTTCATTATTATTATTCTTTAGCAGTAGTAGTAGTATAGTATTGATTCACTTACTCTGCACGTTTTTCAATTCGAAGAATTCTTTTTTTTGGTTTTTTGAAGTATTATAACAAACAATAATAAGGAATCACAACTGCGAAGGAACGGTCCACAATTTTGTCCACACAGTATTATTATTTCCTTATTGTCAAAACAAGGCTTCTTTTTTTGAAATATTAGAAATTCTTTTACATCGAGATGTTGACTAAAATAACACCAAACACCACCATTAAAAATGTAGTTTAACTATATTTCAAAGTTGACTCTCAAACAATAACTATATTCACACAAATGACTTGACCGACAACCAAATAATTCACAGTAAGTAATTCTCTCTCGCTTCAAAATACACAAACGAATGAGTATATTTTTAAACTCAATGTACACACACCTGGATACTATAGACTTTTAAATTTTCAATTTAAAGTATAATGTTGATAATGATTAAAGGTACCACTGAATGTAGGGAGATTTAAAAACAATTTAAATGTTTAGTATTTAAATGTAAAAGTTTGTAAATTTACGAGAGAAGTGAGTGTCGCCTGGCACGAGAAACAACGAACGAACGTTCCAACTTCGACGCACAATGAAGACTGAAGACGAAGCACACACACAGAGGCATGTAGACAGCGACGAGTATGAATGAATGAACGGCATGAAAGTAAGTACATTTTATCTATACATGTATTTATTATATATTCCAATGCATTTGTGCATACTTATATTATATTCCCCCACTGCTAACTGTGCATTTCTAAATCATCTGTAATTTACCCTTATTTAACTATAAATAATATGTATCCATATCCATGTGTAATGAGCAAAAAAACTTGAACGGATTCGATTCAGCATAAAATTTCATTTATGATGATATGATTTTTAAATGCCAGTTTTATACATATATAAACTTTACATTTCCATCAAAGATATATACATATTATTATTATATATATAATATGCACGCACAGGGGACTGTCTTCGTGTCAATTGCTGATTCACGTTCTTTTTGTATGTATGTACCTATATAAATATAAATCCTGGAGTATTCCAGCTAAACATTCAAACTTTTGATTAAGCTATATTTACCAAGAATTTTTCCGTTGACTTTTTTTTAGTCTAGAAAATATTATTTACATTCATATATATATATATATATATGTGAACGTGTTGTACAATCATTCCCCCATGCGGAAACGTTTTTTCTGAGAAATTTGATCAATTCCTGGAAAATGCTTAAATAGTATGTATGCTTCTTGAGTAAACTAGAGTTTGTTAAACAAACTTTGTTTAGTGTACATATAGGTATCAAATTCGTTTGATATTTATTTGTTACTCAAAAACCTTGGTCCTGTAATGGCAGTAATGTGGGTAAAAGTTACTCATACATACATAGAGCATCTACTTATTCTCTCTTCTTTTCAACATCCTTCAATTTGTATGGGTACTTAATGAGTTATTTTTCTGATAGACTCAAGTCACTAATGTGCTAAATGTGTGGGTATATAGCATATACTGTATACGCGTCTATATTTATAGCCATAGTATATAATTTTGAAGGTTTTATGAATATTCTGGATTTTTGTTTCCATCAAAAAGCAAAATATCATTATTAAATGTTTTGCTCATTCTTCCATTTAATCTTTTTGGCCATAAGTATATGTATAAGTAGGAGAGAGAGAGAGAGAGAGAGAAAATGAGAGAAAGAGGTTTATGCTCTAACTGAGTATGTCACAGTTTCTTACATAATTATGCAAAGTAATTTATGAGTAATTTCCATATTCTTGACGAATGGGATTTAAAATATTATAAAGATAAGTTGATGCACTACTTTAGTTTTTTTTCTCCCTCGTACACAGAATTGTCCACACACAAAAACAGCGGTTGACTAATGAATTGTGTGAAAGCTCAAAAGATTTTCAAGTCCAAGTTGTTTTGTTAGAAATAAAATGCATATTATGAGTCGGATATACATAAGTATACATTACATACACATATATACATGCGGTGGCTGTCCATTGTCAAATGGACTGTACCGTGTAGCAAGTATACATACTGGGATTTTTTTAAGACTTTCAAGACTATAAAGCATGTACTAGAAGTTTTAATTTTCTTCACAACTAATTCTATAATTCGCTCTAGTCCATACATTATAATGTTCCTATATATAAATTATATAGAGACAGAACTAATCCACCTGTTAACATTCAATGAACCATGAATGACAATGATGAGCATGGGCAAGCAAGTCTCTCTCATTTAATCTTGAATCATGACTTGGACTAGAATCCTTCAATTGAATATATAGGGAAATACCATAACCATAGGTACATTGTCGCTTGGTAAAAAAAAATGTGTACAGTTAAAAAATCTCTGTCATTTGGTATATCATGAATAGGAATTTGGATGACTATCTATGTATGGTTATGGTTAGTGTGTAAAAACATTCCAAAGATTTTTGTCAGTGTCAAAATTAGAATATGATCAGAATAGAGAAAAATCCACAATAATATTTTATTATTGAATAATACAAAAATAATACATAATAAAACAAGATAAAAATTGACTTAAAATGGGAAAGGAATGTGACAGAGTTTTCTCCCTCTCTGCGTACACGTTTCCACAGGATTCTTGTTTCAAACTATCGTAGTTAGATATTCGTACCATAAGTATATTCATCGTTCTGGTTCTCGTTTGTATTTATTCGCAATCGGTAGGATTGTCCTGAGGATAAGTCGAAGATGTCGGGATGATGAAGAAGACGAAGAAGTAGTATACAGCAGAAGATGATGATGATGATGGGCTAGTGGATTCTCTCTCTCTTTGCTTACTTTACTAGTTGTAGTATACTATATACTATAGTGTGAAAGCTGGAAGCTGGAAAAATTGAGAATGACCATGAATGTTCACACAGGCTTTGCAAAGCTGGGGTTCACTGACACTCTGCTGGTGAAGGTGGACGCGATTCAGAAGATCTCTAGACATACGCTGAATTCGTATTCGTATATAGGCATATGCACACTAGACTCGTCTAATCCACACACAACTCAACTAGAGAGATACCTACGCTCTTATTACCCTAGTCATTTACATCACATGTGTATTCATATATGTATAGCTTACGAGTAGGTATGTATATGTATCGTATATCTACATGCTGATGAGAATGAATGCAGGTAAAGTTTCGATGATATACAGACACATATTTTTTCTGTATACACACAAACACTCAGGTATTTACATATACAGATACATATGCGGATATATATATTTGTATGTCGAGAGTATTATATATGTACTATATATAGCTATGTACATACATACATAGACAAGTGATTCCTTCTTTACTACAGAGTCCGAACACCTGTGTGTCGCAGTGTCTATATAGTGAATTTGAAAGGGGGAAAAAACTATCATAGTTACACAGGTTGAATACAAAGTATAAAATTAAAATGCCTACTTTTTCTCCCCATATAATAATAATGATATTCCTTTTAATCACAAAAAGCTTGTGGAGCTCAAGCGGTTTTTGCTATGCCCACTTGCTTTGCCTTCCCTTTCTACACACACACACTCACAAAAATGTACAGGTGCTTAAGTACAGTCAGACAATTCTCGCAATAATATGTATAGATATGTATCCACAGAAAGTCTTCGGGACTTCCTATATACAAATGTGTAGGTTCAATATTATTAGTATTCCTTTTAGTTATCTTTAATTCTTGCATGTGTGTGTGTGTGTGTGTGTGTATTATTTATCGTACAATAATATGGTCATGTCTACTACAGCGTGGATTGCCTACTACGTAATATTTTACATTGGGGATACGTATACATGTAAAATAATTCAATATTTACTCAATACAAGAGCCTGTAGAATGTCGTGTGTACATGTGCATGTACATACATCTTGAGATGCGAATCAAAATCCAGTCCACTCTAAACAACTTTCTTCGGCCAGCACACAAGTAGTATATATATGTATACGGTGTGTGTCGGGCGACAATGATCCCAATCCTCTACTCTCATATAGTCAAAGGCTAGACATTAATTCCCAATGATAAATAGAATGAGTAATAGCAAAAGCATTTTGAATGGTCAAACGATTATTAAACAGTTTTTGAAGCCTGAGGATCCCTTTGAATTCGAATGCAAGTGCTTGTATATATAGGTACAACAGAAGCCACTAGATTTGAATATCTGTGTAGAAGGTGAAGCCACTTTAACATTTATAAAATATGCAATCCCTGCTATAATAATCATTCAAGTCTCAATGTAATACTTTCATTGTTTGCACGATTGATTGATTCTTTATATATATTTCATACGTTTTTTTGGGTTGTTTCCCATCTACATTGAGACCATATGTAATGATTATTTTTTACGAGTGTTGTCAACAAACCATAAAATCCTATTGAGTATCTTGTACAGTGTTCCATGAACAAGTTGGATCTGATATCGATATCAACAAAGACAAAACTCACGTAAGATATATAATATCTTGTCACATTTCAAATTCCAGTAAGGTCTGTATACTTTTATCGTTTTCAAGCCGTAGCATGCACTATATACGGAAAATAATTAGGCTATCATGATCTATTCAGGGTAACTCACACAAGCAAAACACGGAAATACCAGCCTTAAGTATATTTACAATGCCTTATCCCCAAAAACCCAGAAATGTTTGAGTTAATATATGTATACGAGTATACGTATCGGGAAATGTTTGGTCTTTTCTTTTTCAATATGCACATAAAATCACAAGTATACCCACTTCAAAATCCAGGGAAACCCAACTAAATTTGTTGATACACCAAGCCCATCGACAGCCATTGGGGTTCGACTCTCGAGTGTGAAATACCTTCGTAATACATCGATATCGGTAATGACGGCATCATTTTCAGTCACCTGTGACCATTCCACATGAAGACTGGTTACTTGAGGACAAGGTAGATATATATATATATATATATAGTGAATAGTGGAGCTTGAGGATATTCCAATGGGATGTCACGTCACATGGTTTTGTACAATCTCCATCAAAATTGAAATAAAAGGAACAGATCCCTCAAAGAAATGAGAATATCCTGCCAGTAGAATGTAGATGCAGTTCTATTCAAAACTGAAATGTCATCCATATATCACTCTCACTAGTCCATTTAGAGTACTTTTATTGGCATGAGTCCTTGATTCATACGTATATAGGTGCATGGTCTATCAAATTTAAATGGAAATGCATGTGAACTGTGACTGACTACCGTGACTGCTGACACATGAAATTTAGTAAGTACGTACTATATACAGATATATATATGAAAAAGTACTACATGAGCTTTCTTGTCTCTCTTTCTCTCTCAGTATATGTCTCTTTGCCTTGTTTGTGCTTAAGAAAAGCGTTCGGTTGACCACGTGACATGCTTATGTTAATTTAATTTAAAACTGAATCTGTACATGTAGATGCATATATGACGGCATATGCATATACATAATATGTATGTAAAATAATGGTTGAAACTGAATGTGTGTGTGTGTGGTGTCGTGTGTAGGAAGTTGAAGTTGTTCAAGTTGGCTGATTCTTATGGAAAAGTGCAGTTTGCATTGCAGTTTATTGCAATTGAGTTTGCACTTGAGTTCTGTCGAAGAAACGAGAGAGAAAAAGAGGTATATGGAGAGAGAGAGAGAGCGTTTTTGAACCTGACATTGCATTGATCATCATTGCCTCACACACACACATACACACACACATACACACAGAGGAGGGATGGAATGCAACAGGTGGGAGCATATACAAAGACTATTTGTTTCTTTTTTACTTCTTTCGCTTGAACCAACCGTTTATCAATGGCACGTAGTCCTAGTCATAATCATTATAATTGCAACCCTGTCATGGTAGAGTACTCATCAAACTGTTCACTGCTCAGCGTTCTCTTATTGTTAGTTGTCGTCGTCGTCGACTATATATGTGTATATTATATAGCCACTACATTTTTGCCAAAAGCAAAAAAAAAATTGGAGCGCTTCCGAGAGAATCTTCCATCCATCGTATATATATTCTGCGGTCGTCAAGACAGTCACAAGACTCCCAAGTAAATATCTGTAGTACACACACACACTGCACACTTTTTTATTCCATATATTCTTAAAAGAAAAAGAAAATGATTTGGAAATGAAAGAAAAGAAGAAATTCCCTGTCCTTCCTGTCCATACAGATATTCAGGTGCAAAATATTTACAGAGTTATGATCGCAATTTGTGTACTCACATGAAATAAAATATTAAATAACACCATGTGCACATCATGGAAAAGGAAAACCGTTTTTCAAATGGAAAATGTCATGAGAGAATAAACGACTCAAAAGTCCTCAAAGCTCAAAGTAAGTTTTTTTTTTACCTGTATTAAATCCTGTACTTGTACTTACAGGATTGTATATAGCTGAGAAAACATTTGCACACAGAATAAATGTGTTTTTTTATTTTCCCCACTATATTTTATGTATATACATGTATACCTATATGAAATGAGCGTTTAATTTCCCCTTGTGTGCTTTCTGGCTTTGGCTTTCTGATTTTATGCATGTGTATATTTTGTGTATACACAGGGGAAGACATGAATCGAATGTGAAAGACAATTGAATTAGATGAGAATTTAAGAGGGCTTATATAGAAGAGTGTGGAATAAAGAACCATGTGAGACAAAAAAATGCGTAGGTTTTTTTTCTCTTCTACCCACAGGAATTTACACACAGTAAAAATATTTTCACACCTAATTTATTTATTATTTTTTCCTTCTGACCATACACTATATACTCTATACACACATAAACATTAAAGTTTTTTCTTTTGTATATAGTGTGTGTGATTTTTTTGCAACCTATACATACAATCAACTGAATGCCGACTCTTTTGCTGGAGAGAGAGTTCAAATTGACTACACGCAGGGTTCATATGTATTAACATGACAGAATTGACCAGTCGCTGAAAAATCACTCAAAAAAGGTCCTTTTGATGTATGTATAGAAAAAATATAAAAAGGAATCCAAGGGAAAGAATAAGGAATGATAATAATAATGAGAATCTAAAGTTGGATAGTAAAGTACGTATAGACGAGACTCTTGCCAGACAGTCATTCTACGCAGGTAAGTATAGATATGTATTTTATACAGGAAAAACAAAATATTCTGCAAGGGATTTTTCTTCCAATTACAAGTCCTCGCATATACACAGATACTTGACAACGTTTTGATTTTTTTTTTTTACCCCTTTTGTTTTGTATAGTTTGCATGGAAAAAAACAAGACGGTTAATAGTTTTTGCTCGAGTTGAGAGAAGGGGGAGGGGGAAACTTGCTTGCTAAACTGGCAGGTGAAAACTGGAATTCGCTAGAAACTATATAGTGAACATTACACAGTACGTAAGTACGCAAGTAGGAGAAGAAAAAAAGGCATTGATGATCTCCAGGAGGACAATTTTACTGAGTACAATCTAATACCTTTTTACATTGTATATATGTATGTAGTACTTTGATTGCTTCATATGTATATATTTTTTTTATCCTTTTTTTAAGCCTCAGAATTATATTCTCGTTATACATGTACATATAGGCATTAGGTTAGAGAAGGAGTGCGTTGCATAAATAATATACAGAAATACCGGCTTTTACTTTCGTTACTCACATGCAGGATACACACAAGCAAGCATTCCTTTTTTTAATCGATAGTTTATTTCATACACATATCTGTATATGCTGTGAATTTGCAATTTGCATAAAACTTTTCTCACTTTTGTCAAGCTTCCAAGTTTGTGTTACTTATATTTGAACGTACTTGACTCTTGTGGGTTGTGCATTGGAAGACTGTTATACCAGAATAATATCTCCAAGTATATAAATGGTGACAATTAAATAACAAATGACACATTTCCCTATCCTTCTATATGCTATTTGACTATATCACAAAATGAGTCGAGTTGTTTTCATTTCTTGTCCATGCAAGTACTCTGTACTATATATATACAGAGTCTGTGGTATCATTTTCTCAAGTAATAATTATTATTGTCATATATGAGCGGTCATTCAAATAAAGTAGTACATATTCAACCGTTTAGGAAAAAAGCTAGAATCAAATTGAAAACATTAAAAGAGCCTAAAGAAATACATAATAATAATAGCACCAGTTTTTGTTCTATTCACATCATCATGCAATAGTGACTCGATGCGTCTTGCTTGGTTAAATTATTAACCACGGATTATATAGCTTTCTATTCCTATACACCTTTGTGAAAAGACACAGACACACGATACCAACCATTTTGAATCCTAGTGTAATTCGAAATTGCAATCGAGTCGAGAGCATAACTTTCGATTTTATACTGTATTGGATGATAACGTTGTGCATATAATTATAAGCGTATACCTATATGTATATAAGAATATGTTTAATTTATTACCTAGTTGGACAGTGTGGAACTCAAATAGACATTCATGGATAATATGAAAAAAATTGGGCAAAAACATTCTTGTTTTCAAAAGTCGCGATTTTTTTCCTATCCTTCAAAAACTTACAAACGTTTACATATATGCTGTCCAAGTTGTCCATGTCTGGCTGCCAAATTATTGTTCCACAATTTTCAGACTCCGTCAGTTCATCCACATGTTTGAAAACACTTTTAAATATAATACAACCATGTGTACACTTGAATTTAATTCAGTCATACAACATTTATTGAATAATTATTGGTTTGTCGCCGCACTTCGAGCAGCCAGTCGAAATGATAGTCAAATTCAAAGCCCAATCAGAAAAATGTAATCTCATTTTCAAATTATGTTGATGTGAAATGAGATTCTTTTCAATCTTATATACGATATACAAGAGAATCATCATTTTCCACTGTAACTGCATTGAGTATATGTACTGATAACTTTAAAATGTACCAATGTGTGTGTGTGTGTGTGTGTGTGTGTGTGTGTGTGTGTGTGTGCAGGGGTGTTAAAACATTAAAACATAATATTTTCATGTAACACTCTTTAATAATACATGGATTCGAAATAGTATTACTTATATAGTAATGACCCTTCATTATACATTGCCAAGAACACACACGGTGCTGAGCCATTGTGAATTGTACAGAACGAAGAAAGAAAATCCTTCTTTTTTTTTTGATAAATTGTGTAGCGTTTCAGTCACTGCTTGATCTAATACAGGGGGGGAGAAGAGATGAGAGAACAATAATAATATATCGCCAACACAATATTCTAGTCAAATCTAGTCTTTTAAAAGTTAAAAGGAATGGAAAGGCTGATTTTTTGCTAAGTTATTGCAATTTCCCTACATACCATATATATATGAATCATAAAACACCGCAATAATAAAAGATTGTATGGGAATTTTGTTGTTCACAGATCAGATACGACTAAATATCTGTAATACAAATATACTGTGTGTATAAAACTTTAACAAATTCATTTTATTCCACAAATCGCAACATAGTGACAATTTGCTAATTTCCCCTTCACACAGTACATTATTACTATATTTGTATCATCATCATCTAAAGTCCATATCTACACACGTACACAAACGATGATGCCGCTAGGGCTGTAAGAAAACCTCAATAGAATATAAAAAAGAAGAGGAAGAGTCTTATGAGATTATTTTCAAATTATAAAATGCACTTTTGTGCTTTTCCCTCTTTTACGCCTATAGGTATTCATTTTGCAATAGAGCTCAGAACAGGACAAACAATATACACATAATATACACATAATATACCATGCACATGGATACAGTGTATAGCAAGTAGCAAGTATACATTATATATGTATGATATCTATATGCTTAATCTCCTTTGTGCATTTCTGCAATTACCATTGCAGTAGCAATTGCCATTATCATTATCATTAAGATTGTACTATATTGCACTGGTTGCTTACATTGAAAATGAATATTTTAACCGTAACTTCATGATGATGCATATGAGCATGCATAATATATACCTTGTATCATTTCACTCATATTGAAAGTCTCTCTCTCCTTTTTTTTCGCACATTTGTGTACATATTTTTCACGTTTATCAAATGAAAATACCCCGCCCAATGTTCATTTAACTGAAATCGTCGAGAAAGTTTGTTGTGTTTTTTCTTCTTCTCTTCTTCTTTTCTTCTGTACACATAAATAGAATGGAAGGAAATCCATGTTATCTTTCTTCACGTGTAGAGAGACATGACAATCCATTATATATATGATATATGTAGTTTGCCAGGGAGCTTTTATGCCTTACATTTGAGAGAGAAAGGTTCTGCACGGGGGTATTGAGTCTGAATAACACATACATATGTAATATGTACCTATAAATGTATATGTATCGTACATACATTCAAAGGTACACATACATTTGTATAAGTAGTTTGGAATTCATCAAAAAGAAGAAGTGTATCAAATGGAATGGGGTGGATAGAGAATACATGAAAACCCTTGTCATGCAGAGACAAATTGACGACGACCACGATCAAAATTGAGTGAGTGCAGCAAGAGTCTAGACTCGACTATGAGACGTTAATTGGGACACAAGTGCAATTTTGAAATATTTGAAAAAAATTATAGTATTATAATAATAATGATGATAGAAATAGGGACAAGAGATATTTACCTACATGTCTACCTACCACACAATCACAACACAGTACCTAAAATGTGTGTATAAATATATACATACGTAATACGTGTACATCTATGCAAATGCAACTCTTGATTACTTTTGAGCAGTAGTTTGTGCACTTTTTTGCCTGGAGCTGACTTTCAAGTCCGTAAACAGATAGGACAGACAGTGCATGGATGTAAAGAGAAAGAGACTGTGGGTACGTCAAACTCAAAATTTAAACTGTCCAATTTGGTACAGTATTCAATATTAGTACTTAGGTACTATTGGGGCTTTCTGTATATATAGTTGATAAAAAGAAATCTTTTTTTTTGTTCTTGGTTTCTGTACTATAGAAAGAGTGATGTGTCTTGTATAACGTATAACATTATAAAAATAATAAAACGTCCATGTATCTCTTTGAAATACCAAACAAATAGACACAAGATAAAAGAGTTTAAGAGCTCTGCCAACAGCGTTACATGAACTACCGGGTTGAGAATCAACCGAGTTTTCTGCACACAATTTGTTTGTCTATATACACACTCCACTAAAAAAAACCTACTATTGCACAGCACACAACACAGCATGTACTTTTGACTATCATACATTGTACATATACATAAATGCATTCAACTTGGCATAAGTTGTGACTGCAAACGAACATTCTTAATAACGGTAAATATGAAGGCAAACAAAAAAAAAACTTTGGAATTTTCTTCTTTCACTTTGTACATATTTTCATTGTGCAAATCATTCATTTCATACGATATATACGAAGCCTGTGTGTACGAGATGAGCATCTGATGGTACTTTTTTTCAAAAGTTTTTTGAATTTAATACTTACAAATAAGTATATGCACTATAGTATTTGAATGGATGAATCATGAATTTTGTGGCTGACATCTGAGATTCCTAAGGTATGCATTTACCATACATATACATAAGGTGCTCATACATGTATAAGTATGAGCACTTTATGCACTTGCATACATGTATGGATCTAATATTAATGTTCGTTCATTCGGCCCTCGATGCAGTTTACAGTTATTTTTATCTATATCTATCGTCCAATGCACACTTATATACACTGCATCTCATACTTTTTGCACTCGATTTTAATCCCCTTGAAGAATGGTCAATGGATAAAATATGTCTTTGTTGACAATTTTCTGGGTTGCATGTTGGATGCTATGTACTGAATCGCAAGGAATATAGAAACAAATTTCGTATGAACATTTGCTTCCACATATATACTGTGTGTCTATATATTCCTAACTCTCCCCGGTAAATATTTAGTGTTAGATGCTAATTTTATTCTGTTGCAGATTTTGAAAGGATTCTTATTCAGAACTGTGCCACGCAATCAGAGAATGTACACTAATTTGTAATACTCATTGACAAACAGGCGCACACAGATGACCATATGGACATTCACATATATACATATGCAGTAAAAAACTGTCCAGTGTCCAGGAATAAATTACACACTAATCATATATTTAAGTCGAGAGCGATAATGAATATATATATTCGAGGATATTGCACATGAATCAAATCTATTCATTTTCTACATGCAGTTACCTAATCTCATTTCATTTCATTTGTGTGTATATGTATGTGTGCTTGTGTGCTGTGTGAGAGTTGCTATATGTTTTTTGATAAAGTCTATTTTTTAATCAAGGTTGCTTATTATGAGCGTGTTCGAATTCACATTTCCTGACCACAACGTCGTCCATCTTATAATCAGAAGGTTTCTTCTTTTCTTTTTCTGTTCAAAATCTGAAATTTCCAGTTTTTTCTAACACATACACATGTTTTGAGTACATACCTATGCCTAAATGTATTTCATGTCATATGCAGAATTATTTGAACTGCTGGGTAGACAGTTTGATTTTTAATCAGTTTTTATGATGACTGCTGAGTGAGTCGTCAGAAAACGGATAGCTAATGTGTGTACATGAAGTATTGTAATTTAGTTGTGGAAACTTGCTCTCATTCTATATTCGAGCATGGCTATATGATGAATTGAATATACTTAAGTATGTATACCCTTTTTCAATTTTCATTTTCCCAAGTATGTATTCATTTTTAGACTCAAAAATAGAGTTCAAATATATTCTCACGAGAAGTAATTAAAAGTCCTGTTTTCCCGTAAGCTGTCAACAAACCAATGTATATGTATATACTTCGATACAAAAAGATATTACATATTTTATTCTGTATATATTCCTCTCGAAACAGAAGCTCAACATTTTGCAATGCATTCAGACAAATGGGTAATTATAGCATACCGATCATGTATGTACATATGTATACGTACGAATTTTATTTTTTTGAGAGCTGACCCACATTTGTGATCTGTCGAATGAAAATGACCACAGGAAACTATTTGGAGTATATATATTTTTTAAATATATCACATGGCATGTACTTAATCATATGTTCCAGTTTCTGAGTGAAATGAAACGATTTTTCAACAATGTTTACCTGTAGATACCGTCAATTGACAACTGTGAAGAGCCTTTTCCCCCATTCCGTATATATATAAATACTTTCATTCCTCTCCATACGCCATTTAAAACTACATTCAACTCTGTGTTTACATATCAGATAATATATTAATACACTGAAATAAAAATTATGGAAATTTCTGAACCATATTAGTACAAGCAACACACGGTACATACAACTTCTTTTAAATGTGTATAAATATATGGAAACACTTTTGCTCTCATCCAGCTTGGAAATTTCAAAAATAAAGCTAATATATAGTCCCTGAAAAATTAATAATTCACTAAAACATGGTTGCACCGTAGCATGTACATTTATAAATTATTATCATCGTTGACTGCTATACATTTTTTGCAGTTCTTTATGCCATATCATCATAAAAATACATTTATTGAATCAAATATAAACTATACATTAGTTTTCAAATATAAAATGTACAAATGCAGCATTTTCCATATACATGATTAAATGTTTTTTGATTAAGATGTAGCAAAATTTTGAATAAGGATTTTAATTTGTCGTTTTGCATGGTCAAAATCAAAATGAATATCACAGCTTAGAGTGGGGAAAAACATGCTCAACTTTAACCTTTCAAAAACTGCTGAATTGAGAACGTGTGTAAGAGAATTAGCGGCTGCACACACACACAAACACACAAGCACACACACACGCACATAGTTACATTTTATCTGTACAGATATGCAGTACATAAGTACTCTGCTGGAAAGTTAAACAGAACCGGATGAGGATGTGAGCTGTTGACTTTGTAAACGTTGTATTATAATATCAAATTGTATCAATTTTTCTTCCAAACATTGACGTTGAATATGTTGAAAACAGATGAGTTGTGGGGGATAACCTCGAGGATATTAAATAGGCCACAGGATTTTTTTTAAATGTTTTATTTAAATCCAACTTATACACAATAATGTGTACATACCTGTACGAGTTTTCTAAGGGAATTATTATTATGTAATCCGCCTTTACACAAACAATGTGTGTACTCCACATAAGTATGTTGTATAGATGAATACAATTGTAATAAAAACTTTATAAAGTATCTCCATGTTTAAATGGAGATTTACATATAACGCCAATGAAAATGAACATATGACTTTATAAAGATAAAAGTGCATTTTCAAACCTTTTTTTTTTTAATTTTTCATCATGAGCCCACAGATGTTGTTGTTTTATGCTCACTGTCAAATTGACAGCGTCAATATGACGAAAAAAAAAGCCTTGAAAGATTAGAAAATTTGTCGCACCACTTTGTGTTCATCATAAAATATTATGACATATAAGACGTGCATATTATCAAAACTAATATTTTAAATGAATACACATACAATTCTTAATTGTCACTTATCTCTAATACATTTACTAGTGCATGTACTTACTGCTATGCATAATGAATTGTATATATATATGCTACAAGGGATTGTACATTTCCAATTTGAAACCGCGATAATATCTGTAATGTACATATATTTCAGAAACACTACTTACATATAATTCATCAGTGACAAGTTTGGAAAGGACCCACAGTTTTTTTTTATCTACGGAACCCGCAAGTGCCAAAGTCAAAATTAACAAAATTTTGTAATTTAACGTAATGGTAAAGGGGGAGAGAAATAAATAGGAATTAGTTGGATTTTCTCCTTTGAAGGCCATCCGTTATTGTAGTCTAAAAAAGTGTTCAGTACATTTGACTTTACAACGGGGATAAAATGAGATTTTGCATACAAGAGAATTGAATTTATTTAAAAATTTGTACTAAATAGGATAAGTATAATAAAAGTATCATGTATATGCATACGTTTAATCCACATACAAAATAAAATGAAATGCTTACGTAAATATATAGGTAGCAAAAGTTATTTACCACCCGGAATTGTGGAAACAAGTGTGCAGTGTACGACAAATGGTTGAGTGATTGACTATGTGACTGTGAGGAAAATAGTCAAATATGTTTTGTGGACTATACTTATAGACATAAACTCGAGTGTGTCAAGTATTCATATTGTACCTATTTTATAAACTATCTTGTAACATATTTTGATACATATTCTTTTTCTAGTAGAATCCAGACGTAGCGAGACGACTGACTATATATTATTATTATTTATTATGTATTTATAATATTTATTTAAAATTTTATTATTTATATGGCTGTATATAGGTAGGTTTAGACTATATGTATTTCAATTTTTTAGCCGTCATTCTGTTTTGGAAGAATGTAGTCAAAAGCTTTGTAAAAACAAATTATTCTGTATTACATCTTATTTCTGGTAAAATATATAGCGAATCGAAAATGAATTACAACTGATATCTATTAAATTATTTACCCAAGATTCACGATAATAGAATAATATTTTTTGAATAATATAGCTGACGCAATTTAGAGAACGCTCTGCTATTCATTTTGAAACTTAAGGATTGTTATTATTAAAGTTTTGACCTTGACAATTTGAGTGCAATTTAGATATAGCATTGTAATAGCAAGCACAGGAAAACACATGGAAATCGTACTGCGGTTGCATTATGACACCTACATATACATCATTGTGTGTGACAATCAGTTACAATTTTTCAAGTTTTATTGAAGTCTCGTCATCTAGACGCAAGAAATCTATAATCTTAATTTCATTTAACTTTCACCCCTAGTAAATACAAGCACAAATAATTCTTTCATATGTCACTCTTTGAGTTGTCTATTCAACATTATAAAATTTAAGAACCGCATTATTGGGCCCGTTTGAAATTCGGAATGCACTTCAAGGAATCATGTCACTGATTGGCAATCAGTGATTGCTATTATAAGCTCGGTATCACAAATTCAAACTTGATCTATATGAAGAACAAGTACCTAAATGTCAACTTATACAACGTTGTTACTTATTCAAATAAAAAGAATTATAAACTGAAGCATAGGTATTTTTGCATGTATTTATGTTTAAGTTAACATGATATTATAGAACAAACTTATTTTATTTCAAATAATACGAGAAAGAAGTTAAGTGTAAATGCTGTACATATGAATATCATTTTGTTTGCCCGAGTTAATTACTCGAGTATAGGTCCTATTAGTTTTTACTAGGTTATTCCGCATCTTCCCCCGGAGTGTTATTACTCTGTATGCAAAAATTTACCAATGTTTTTTATCACTTGAATTTTTTCTCTTGAAAATACACTAAATCAAATACAGTATATATAACAATAAGAGCTTTCACCTACCTCTTGCTCGCCACTGGAATTTGTCGCTTGCCTATTGGCACTAGTTCGCGATGAACCACCTCGTCGGTATCGTCTTGTGAACCCGCGACCCCCTCTTCCACGTCCACCACCTCGTCCGGCACCACGCGGACGAGAAGTCCCTTCACCGTCACCAGATTCTTTGACCACTGCTAACCCAGAAGTTCCCTCATCTTCCTCATTTGCCTAGATATAATATATATATATATATAATATACAAAGAAACAAGAAGAGCATATATTTTTTTAATCATGTTGACTCTAAGTGTGTGAGTGCACAGGATTAAAGTTTTCGGAATGAGAATGATCATTGTGTACCTTTCCGGCGTCTCCTTGACCTTCACTGCGCCCTCGTCGTCCACCCCGATAATACCTTGGAGCAAAACGACCTCTTCCTCCACGAAATCTTCTGCCACCCCGTCGTGGTTGCCCTTCTTCACCTCCCTCGGCACCACCTTCTTCATCTCCTTCATCTTTTGCTGCACCACCACTGGAGTCTCCTGCCAAGTCAGAGTTACCCTCGTCATCTTAATTGATTCATATACCCAATTTTTTTAATTTTTATTGACTTTATACTAATTATTAGAATATATATATTAAGCCAAAAGCTCTTTTCTATTATTACTACATATACAGACTCAACCATCAAGCACGTGCAGAGGCGAGCTATATATATATATACATATGTATAGTGAGTGAGTGCGTACAATTACTTTGTGTAAAGAAATAAAAACTACCTCGACTACCTCCACGATGTCTGTAATAACCGGAATTCCCTCGTCTTCTGTCCGCAGCATAAGGACTTCCTTTTACGGCCTCTCCGCCAATTCCGGTTACGTTGGCTGCTTCATTTCCCTTTTC